>JAODAL010061387.1:0-20350 GCA_025379985.1 Phyllomedusa bahiana | reverse complement strand
TTTCCAAAACCTGGGATTTTGCCGACCCCCGGTCAGTTTCAAAGTTTTCTCTCCATTCTATCTCCAATGATTTGTACTTTCACATCTCCCAAAAAATTGAGATTCTGTAAAACGAATCCTTTGCTAGTAAAAAAGGAGGCAAAAATGAGGTGCGGAAAAAAATGCCCCCCTTTTAATTTACTCTACCTATCAAAAGGGAAACCCAATGGGATTCTATAAGAGGAACAGAGGGGAATAAGCAAAAAAGGATCATTTATTTGACAAACGAACGTTTACAGAGCTTGCTAAAAATTTTCCCCCCATGAATTGCCCTTATCTGCAAGAGTTACAAAAAAGCCTTCCCTCAGGACCCCACAGGAATAAGTCCAGCCCTCCACTCCGGCCCAATATACCCAAGTATAGTTTCCTAATGCAAGCCTAGACTATGAAATTTCAGAGACCGTTGATAAAGTGGATACGCGAATAGAAATGTGGCGAGACCCGGGAAACGTGAGTGTAATAGGGGGTTACGGATCTAATAATTTCTGTCCCCCATGAGGAAAAACAGAAGGTAAGACTTAGGGCTTGTTCACCGGATTTTCACTCCGTGTTAACTCGCTTTTTAGCCCGTCTTGGGACCAAAGGATGGCCCCCGAGACGGATCTAACAATTAGCAGTGAGATTTCATGGGGGGCTATGGGGAAAGGGAGCGCAGCGTTCACATGAGGGATCGTCAATGGTTTTCCCCTCCTCCCTGTCGGCTCCGTTTTGAAAGAATTGATGTCAATTCTTTTTTAAGACAGCCCAGAGTGGGTTTTTGGAAACACGCAGCTGGTTCTTATGTGGGGCCCGACGAGAGGACCCAAGACGGCCCCAAAAGCGGTGAAACCCAAGAGTGGGGGAAGGGAAAAAGGGTCATTGTGTGCAGATACGGCCAGGGTGTCCCCAAAAAGCCCCTGTATTTTAAAAAGGGGATTGGTCATTATGCAGTGATACGTCAGATACTCCAACCGAACTCTCCGATTCGCTGCATAAGCTCCGGGAGGTCTAGTGAGAGGGATTGTTTCCACCTTCCCGAAATGAGCACCCCGCGGGGGGTAAGAATTGTGCTGGGTTAGCCTTGGACTTAGGAAGGGTCTTCACTGGATCATTGAGTAGACTATGGGGTCCAACTGGATATCTACCTCCAAAAGGCCACCAAGAAAGTCTCTCAATTGAGCCCAAAATGGCTGAATAAGCCCACATTTATGAGGTAAAGAGCCTATCGATGTGCTACAACGTCAGCAGATGGGGGGGGAGGGGGGGACTGAGGGTTCCACTTGTGTATGAAATCAGGTGTGTGATACCAGACAGAAGAATTTTGTAGAGGTTCTCTTTGTAAGAAACACATCTAGAGGATTTGTAAGCAGCTTTCTATATGGATTGCCAAGTAGGGTAGGGGATAGCTCAACCAAGGTGATGTTCCCATCTTTCCATGTACCTATGGGTTTGATTTCGCTCAGCCCAGTGTTCTGAGAGTATTGAGTATATAGTAGAAATAAGGCCTCTCGTTGAGACACCCATTTTGCAAACACATTCAAATTGAGTGGGGGGAGAGAGCCTTTTAGTAGCGTAGAGGGAAAAGACTAGGTGTTTGATCTGGAGATAGTGAAATCCCGACCTCAAGGAAAGGTCATGAGCGCGCTGCAAAGCTTCAAAGGGAATCAACTTTCTCTCTCGAGGGTCCGCTATATCCACAAAGCGAAAAAGATCATGCACCAGCCATGGCCGAGCGAAAAAGCCAGAGGAACTGGTGGAGAGCAAAGGCGTACATATGAATGATGCCATAGGAGATGCCTGAGATGCCAACCCAAATCTCGTTTTACATAATCTCCAAATCTGCAGGGTAAACTTCAGAGGACCAAGGAGACCTCCCTCAAACTGGACAGGCCTGGAATGCCAGAGAAAAGCATTCGGATGGACAGGGGCTATCCAAGGTTTTTCGATCTCCATCCATTTAGAATACAATCAAGATTAGACCATGCCGGGATGTGACAGAGATGTGTTGCCCAGTATTAGTTAAGGAGATTGGGAACTGCTAGACTCCTTCTCTGCCTAATAGACATCAAGACCTCCTTGGATATCCTGTGTCTTCCGTGGGCCCAAATAAATCGTAGGGTAGCGGCTTGAAGGGATCGCTAGGGTATCGCTATTGGGAGGGTCTCAAACAAACAAATAAGTTAGTTTCGGTAAAATAGACAATTTAATTGCATTAATTCTACCCAAGAAGGAAATAGGAAGGGTTTTTCATCTTTGAAGTGTATCATTTAATTCTTTAAGTAGAGGAGGGAAGTTCACACTGTAAAGGGACTCGTAATGTTTGGTTATGCAGATACCTAAATATTTTAGTGACTGTTCTTGCCATTTAAAAATAATAATAATAATCTTTATTTATATAGCGCCAACATATTCCGCAGCACTTTACAATTTGGAGGGTGTAGGTGCAGACAAAAAGAAAAAAAAACATACATTGCACAAAGAAAAGCTACTTACATGAGACACAAGGTGAGAGGGCCCTGCTCGCAAGAGCTTACAATCTATTAGGGTGTACGGGTGAGACGAAGGGTAAGAAGTGCTAGATTTACAATGGTCCTGCCATGTGACACATATGGAGTTGTTTTATGTAAAATTTTTGGATGGACCTGCCACCCTGAGAGTACATCTATATACAGTTAAGTGCCGAAAATGAGTGCGCTAGGGAGTGAGGGTGTGTGTGTGTGTGGGGGGGGGGGGGGGGGGGTTAAGACATTAGGGATTCTGGTAGGCCAGAGTGAGAAGATGTATTCTCATGGCCCTCTTAAAGCTATGAGAGTTATGAGTGTGCCTGATCGCCCGCGGTAGCATGTTTCAGAGAACTGGTGCTGCACGTGTGTAGTCTTGGAGATGTGCGTGGAAGGTTCGGATGATTGAGAAATGTAATTTGATATCATCAGCAGAGCGGAGAGAGTGGGTAGGGTGGTAGACAGAGATGAGCGAGGAGATGTAAGGGTGTGCAGCGCTGTGGAGAACTTTATGGGTGAGTGTGATGAGTTTATATTGTATCCTGTACTGAATGGGCAACCAGTGCAGTGACTGACACAGGGTAGAGGCATCAGTGTAGCGGAAAGTTGCTTTTAAGAGAGGAGCATACATCTGGTGGAAGGTTGATAGGGAGAGCCTCCGGTTAGGAAGTATTAACTTTGTAACTCTGATAATTTACCGAATTGTTCTAATAAAATGTGGAGTGCCAGAAGAGTGGTGTGGAGGTCAGTTAAAGTGAGGAGAATGTCATTGGCGAAGAGGGAGAGCTTAAATTCTTTATCCCTAACCTGTAACCCTCTAATGTCTGGTTGATAGGGAGAGCCTCCGTTTAGGAAGTATTAACTTTGCAACTCTGATAATTTACCGAATTGTTCTAATAAAATGTGGAGTGCCGGAAGTGTGGTGTGGAGGTCAGTTAAAGTGAGGAGAATGTCATTGGCGAAGAGGGAGAGCTTAAATTCTTTATCCCTAACCTGTAACCCTCTAATGTCTGGGTTACTATGGATGGCGGCTAATGGTTCTATGCAGAGAGCGAACAGGAGGGGGAAGAAGGGACACCCCTGACGTGTCCCATTCCTGATCTTTTTTTTTTTAAACACATTTTATTTGCTTTTCTTATTTTAAAAACAGAAACAAACAAAAACATCTCTGTCATGTTACATGTCAGATCCAAATTTCGCATTGCAGGCCAGTGCCTGGTCCACTGCGGCATCATGTACAGAACTAAACGTGTACAAAAACAAGGCAATCTGTACAGACATCAACAGCATATACAACATATGGAAAGAAAACCGAATGTGCGTGCGTCATCTCTCTCATAAAAGTCCCTGGTGTTATACTGAAACCAAATTTCTGCAAACTTCTATAAATCCCTCTAGCTGGGTCAACCTGGTGTATGTACGTGCTGCGCCTAATGTGGTTATATCTCTCACACCCGGAGCCTCCCCAAAGTCCCACTGATCCCTTCCTTGCAGTACCAGCCTGTGTATTTGAAAGTTTGCATCAGGGCCTTAATTTCCCTGTCCGAATAGTGGGACTCAATAAAAGTTCGCCATCGTCTGAAGAAACCCTTAGTGCGTGCCTCTTTGTGTCTTTCTGTCTCGAGCCTATCAGCAACCAGATAGTCCTCCAGCTGTTTCATGACCCCGGTGATCGGTGGGAGAGTGGGCTTGATCCATTGCTGAAATAAGCAGCATTTCGCAGCCAGCAGGGCTATATGTATTATTCCCGGATAGGCGGGTGTGCCCACCTCCCCCCTTGGAGAGTCCCCCAAGCCACGTTCAGGGGGTCTGGGAGAGTGAAATATCAAAAGGTCATAGTTTCTTTGCAGTTTAACCCCAAAGTGCACCTCGATATATCGGACTATGCTGTCCCAATATTGTTGCGGGGCACTGCATTCCCATAAGCCATGCCAGAGATCGGTTTTATGAGTACCACACTTGGTGCAGTGCTGGAGTCTATCAGGAGAACTCTGGGAGACGGGAAAATTAAAGGTGTAAATGGCATTATGAATTATTTTAAGAAAAGTTTCACGCCAGGTCTCACATATGACATGTTTGCATACCGCACCCAGGCCTTTGAGAATAATTTCCGGGATTTCGGTGTCGCCTAGACGGCGTTGCCAGAACTTAAAAGCCTGATCCCTTGCCCGCTTCTGGCACCATCCTCTCACAGTATTGTAAAGGCCAGAGAGGGTGCAAGTGTCCCTCTGGGAAGTGACAAAGATGTCATAGTCATTTTGGACAGTCTCCTTTGAGATATCCTTCAGCCTGCTTCTGCAGAAGTAGAAAAGCTGGTACGCAGCAAGCATGTGCGTGCCAGGCAATGCAAATTTTTCGAGCAACTCCTTAGGCGTAAGCCATCTATTCAATGTTTCGTGCATTAGCTGCCCCGCGGTCCTTAGACCCCTAGCTTTCCAAAGACGAAACATAGTATTGGATTGTCCCTGTGGAAACTCCGGATGACCCCATAAGGGCATGATCTTAGATATCGCAAAGGAGAGGCCTGTTTTCTTCCGGATTTCCTTCCAGACTATAAGTGTGTCGCGGATCAGTGTCGAGGATTTAATCGGGCCAGGCATTGGGTTACCTAGTGTGGAACAGGGCCTGGGGGTGCCATGGACGCATGAGCTCTCTTTCTATGTCCCAGTTAGAGAAGGAACTGCGTCCAAACAGCCAGTCTAACATGTGTCTGGCCAAACAGGCCAGATTGTAGCCTCTGACATCCGGGAGATTCAGACCCCCTTCCCCAGTGGGCAGCATCAGTTTCCTAAGTGCAATCCGTGGTTTCTTTCCAGCCCATATAAACTTAGAAAAGCAGGAGTTGATCTTGTTGACATCAATATGCCTGAATAGGAAGGGAAGGGTTTGTAATGGATACAACAGTTTTGGGAAACTAATCATTTTAATAGCGTGGCATCTGCCAGCCAATGAGAGCGGGAGTGAAGACCAACGTTTCAGGTCGTTCGAAATTTTTTCAATGGTGGGTGGGATATTCAATTTATAGATCGTGTCTGGGGTTCTAGCAATTTTCAGACCTAGGTAAGTGATGTAAAACTGGGCACGTGCTATGTCGACAACCATGGCGCTCCACTGTGAGGGTGACAACCCAGAGCCTAATTCCAAAATCTCACTTTTAGTAACATTTACCTTATATCCTGAGAATTTACCGAACAGGTGCAAAACCTCAAAGATCTTGGGGAGATGAGTCAGGGGGTTGGCCATGAATAAGATCAGGTCATCTGCAAACAGTCCGGACTTGATCTCCGTTCCTCCAAGTCTGACACCTGAAAAAAGGTCAGACTCTTCTAAGAATCTTGCTAGGGGTTCAAGAGCTATATTGAAGAGAAGAGGGGACAACGGGCACCCGTGTCTAGTACCCTTCTGAAGTGGAAACCTGGAGGAAAGGAAACCTGGGGTATGGATTTGATCAGTAGGGCTGTCATATATGGCCGCAAAATAGGTCCTGAAAGCACGCGTAATTCCCTTGCTGTCCAGCACAAGCCAGAGCCAGTCCCAGTGCACGTTGTCAAAGGCCTTTTCCGCATCTAAAGCCACCAGGGCAGGTTGCTCTCCTGGCACTGGCCTGTGATGGACCTGTTCAAGAACCGCCAAGACCTTCCTTATATTGCCCACCGCTGCCCTCCCCTTAATGAACCCCCTCTGGGAGGAGCCGATCAACTGTGGCATAAATTCTGCCAAGCGATCTGCCAGGATTTTAGATAGAATTTTTTGGTCGATGTCAATCAGTGAAATAGGCCTGTATGAGGCAGGCTGCAACGGATCCCTGCCTTTCTTGGGGAGAATCTTTATGAATCTAGAATCTAGATTCCGGGCGAAGGGACCCTGAGTGGAATACCGAATTGTAGTAATTTGTAAAGATCGGGGCGATTTGGTCAACTAGGATCTTGTATAGTTCCCCTGAAAACCCATCAGGGCCCGATGCTTTCCCTACTTTTAGCTGGCGGATGGCCGCTCTGACTTCTGGTTTGGAAATATCCTCGTTCAGAGCATCCCTCTGCAAGTCTGACAAGCGAGGTAGTTCTACTCTAGACAGGAAATCCCGGACTCCCGGCATGTGTGGCTGATCATCAGAGGAGTAGAGCGTGGTATAGAACTGCCGAAAGGTATCGTTAATGCATCTCGGGTCGGCAGTTATGGAGCCATCAGATGTTCGGATGGCCGGGATGTGTGAGGGTTTGTGGGAGCCCTTGAGAAGTCTAGATAAGTTTCCCTGACTTGTTTCCGTAACGGAACAAGGTGGAGTGCATGTGTGATCTATGTAGATCTTCCCTGCGTTCAGCCCAGAGATCAAATTCGTCGTTTGGCCTTTTCCCAAGCCAGTCTACTCTTGTCCGACCCGTCTCAGAGGAACGCTTTATACGTTTCCCGAACAGCGTCAGAGGCCTGTAGGTAAGAGCTCTTAAGATTTTTCCTGTAGGAGGAAGTATAGGCCATTACCCTACCCCGCAGTACCGCCTTTGCGGTTGCCCAGTAGAGCATCGGGTCATTTTGATGGACTTCATTTTCTTTGGCGTACATCGTCCACCAATCCTTGACCAGATCAGTGAAACTATCCGTCTTGGTTAAGTAAGCCGGGAACTTCCAAATGAAGTCCGTGCCTCTCGGGAACATGTCTGCCAAGTCCAGGGAAATATGAGCATGGTCAGAAATGACCATGTCCTTGATCTGGGCGTCTTCTACCCTGTTGATGAGGGTGTCAGAGACTAACAGATAGTCAATCCTGGACCACGATATTACTGATCTTAAAGGGTGCAGATCTGCAGTGAAGGAGCTTAATGGAGACCGAAGAGTACAGACCCTTTATAGCCATAAGAAAAGAACCATTGAAGCCAAAGGCATCCAATGTCTCCAGTAGGAATGGCCACCCCAACCTATCAAAGGCCTTCTCGGCATCTAGACTCAGCCTCCCCCCTCAAATTCAAGACCTCCACAAGGTCAATCGTCCGCCTCGTATTGTCGCCTCCCTGCCGGAATGGGATAAATCCCACCTGGTCCTTATTGACCAACTGGGGAAGCCATACACTCAACCTATTTGCAAGGATTTTAGAAAAGATTTTTGGATCAGAGTTCAATAAGGCTATGGGCCGGTAATTGGCGCTACCAGCTGGGTGCTTCCCTATTTTATGAATGAGAGTTATGTGAGAGTGGGACATAGATTCAGGTACCTTCAAGGAACGACTTGTAGAGAGACAGCATGTGCGGGGTTAAGATATCCGAAAAGACCTTAAAATAAAAGGTATGGAAGTCCATCAGGCCCAGGGGCTCTACCGGAAGGGAGGTCCTTCAGGGTATCGAGAAGCTCATCCGTTTCAATGGGAGCATTAAGGGAGGAAAGAGCTTCCGGAGGGAGGGAGGGAAGAGAGGACTGGAGAAAATGTCTGATAAGCTTGCGCACTTCATTGGAAGCCTGAGGGAGATACGACGGCAGGGAATATAATTTGGAGAAAAAATCATAGAAAATCCTGACTATAGATTTTGGATCATAAAAGAGGGTCCCATCCCTGTCACGCAACGCTTGCGGTGTGGAGCTGATCATTTTATCTTTTAGTTGTCTAGCTAGCATGGTATGGCTTTTATTGCCATATTCGTAGAATCTTTGTTTGGAGTAAAGAAGAAGCTTCTTAACAGTGCGAGAGGCCATATATTTGAGATCATTTCTAATTGCTATTATGCGTCGCAGGGTGGAGACATTTGGCCGTTGGGACATTTTCTTTTCAAGCGTTTTAGGGAGATTCTTCAAAGAGGCCCTCCTTCCCTCCTAGTACTGTTTAATTTTTGAACCCATGGCAATGCACTCTCCCCTGAACACTGCTTTATGAGCTTCCCACAGAGAAGTTATCGAGTCCACAGAACCCTCGTTCAGATCAAAGTATTGCATTCTGTTTTTTTAATTAACGACTTATTTAGTCTCCAATGCCAAGAGCGAAAGTGAGAAAATTGGAAATTAAGGTCAACCACGACCGGGGCGTGATCCGACCAGGTTATAGGCTCAACACCAGAACCGGACAACATACGAAGTGAAGGAATGTTGTCAAAAAAGTAATTGATTCTAGAGTGCACCTTATGAGGATGAGAATAGAAAGTAAAATCTCTATCTTTAGGATGGTTGACGCGCCAGAGGTCAAGCAGACCATGGTTTCTGATGAATTTTCTAAATGCAGACAAAAGTCTATCCTGGGCTGGACTGGGGGCACCACCTTTCAGAGCGCATTTGTCAATGACCTCCGGGAAGGCCATATTGAAGTCCCCTCCCAGTATTAGACATGACGATTGTAGTGTGGACAGTTTAGCGGCGACTCTAGGTACAGGTACCTGTGCTGTATTTGGAGCATATAGATTACACAGAGTAACTCGCTTACCATACATAGTGGTGTCTAGAATGATGTATCTCCCTGCGGGGTCAAGGACCGAAGAAATGACCTGAAGAGGATAATGACGAGAAATCAAAATTGCAACCCCTGCTTTTTTGTTATCAGAGAAAGCACTAAATGCTGTCGGGTAGAGAGATCTAGCAAAGTTAAAGGTGCCCGTGGAGTAATAATGTGTTTCCTGGAATAAAACGACATCTGCTTTCAAGGTTTTATATTCCCTAAGGGCTAATCTGCGTTTTGCATTGGGAGTTAAGGCCCTTAACATTTAAAGAGATGCAGGGGACCATAGCGGTATGTAGGGGTCCCTAAGGCTCCTAGATTGGTACGGAGGCTAGAGAGAGCAACGCGGGCCCTGTAAAAGGAACCTGAGCCGAGGAAACCAATATATGGCGGTCGAGAGGGAGGGTAAAGGGAGTACAGGACAACAACACGAGGGGGGGGGGGGGCTGACAAAAACACTCAACAGACGACAATACACAAAATGTATCCACAGAAATCAAGTTATGTAACCCGAGAGAAGCTTAGAAGGAATATAAAAAGAATCTGCTTGTGCGACTACCTCTCTGGTTCGGGTGGGCTGGAGGTATGTATATGCAATAATATACCAAGAGCACCTCAATCGGGGGTCTCCACTCGAGAGAACCCAGAAAAGGCGCTCCCCCTCCGTAAACAGAGAACGGGAAGCCAAGAACCCACAAAAAGGGAGAACAGGAGAGATCGACAGACCAGGAAGTAAAGAAGAGAAGGAAAAAAAAAAAAGAAACGGAGAGAAAGCCTGAAAAGCCATCTTAATGAACATTTTTCAACACGAAGGAGAAAATTTATTTATATTATATATATATATATATATATAATATATATATAATATATATATATATTATATATAATATATATATATCCCTACAATCAGCAAAGAATACACAAGACACTCAGATGGGGGAAAAACACCAAGCACCAGATTCTGAATAGAGGATGGATGTCAAAGTCCTTTCATATTAAGGATACAAGAGCCATCAATGTGGAGGCCTGCGACGGGGCTTGTGGGCTGGGGATGAATTCCCAGGAGCGCGTCCCTTGGGTGAAGAGGCCGTCTGCCAAGCGGGTGGAAGCGGGGGAGGAAGAGTGGAGAGTTCCCAATTGTCCATTTTTGGAGCTGGGATCCAGAGGATTTCACAGAAGTTCTGGAGGTCAGAGAAGGCCTTAAGCGTTGCCGAGCTCCCCTCCACCCTGGCAGTGAGGGCGAATGGAAAGTTCCAACGATATGCTCCTTCAGAATCATAAGAAGAGGCTTCAGATGACGACGTTTTTGTAGGGTGTATCAAGAAAGGTCGGGGAAGAGCTGAAGCGAAGATCCCTGGAAGTCCAGATTGCGTAAACCTCTGACCTTATCTATAATCGCCTCTTTGGTGGAGTGGTCATGTAGACAGCAAATAATGTCCCTTGGGAGGGGTGAGGAGTTTTTGAGGCGAAAAGCTCTATGTGCCCAGTCGAGCTGAAACGAGCGAGAGGAAGACGTGTCTCCCATGATTTGATTAAACAAAGAGTCCAGGATCTGTTGGAGATTCTCCTCACCCTGGGATTCCGGGAGGCCCCTGATCCTTATGTTATTTCTGCGGCCGCGGTTGTCAAGGTCCTCCAGTTGCCATGTAATGTCCCGAACCGTGGAGATCTGCACAGTGATAGCAGGATGGATTTGAGCTATATATTTATGGGTGCTGTCATGATCATCCTCCAGGGTCTCCTTGAGATCTGATAGGTGTTTGATATCTTGTCTGAGGCTGGCAATCTCGTCCCTGCAGGCATTTTTAACAACGGAATGGAGATCTTTCAAATCTTTTGTCGGCAGTTGGTGAAGGAGATCGGCCCAGACATGGAGGTCAGCAAAATGAGGACTGTGAGGAGATTGGTATGGAGCTGGTGAGCTCTGAGGAGAGATGGGACTGCTACCAGCACCCACATGGTGGAATGGGGACAGGGGCTCCTGGCTCATGCTTGGCACCGGAGTATATAAACTGCAGGACGGTTGAGAGGAGGCAGGGTGGCCTTGCTGGTATAGGGGCAGAAGGCCCTGAGAAGTGAAGGATGCCTGATTATGCTGTGATCCTTAAGCTGCCATATCCCTATATAAGCCTGGAAAGGGAGCAGTGTCTCTACCGGACGGTGAGAGAGCCGTAGAATGAGGTGGGGAGAGGTGAGCAGCCTCAGACAGTTCCTGGCAGTGGAGCGCTCCTCTGAAGTCGGGCCCCACGTGGTCTTGTCGCGTGTTGCTCCAGGAACCGCCCGCTGACGTGCCGCCAACGGGGCTCTGGTCTCCGGTCTGTGGGGAGATGCAGAGTGCGCCGGAGTCACGGGCAGGAGTGCGGCAGGACATCTCTGTCGCGAAGATGAGGCCGGGACGAATCGCACCGAGACGGGAATCAGCGCCATACACGGTCCAAAGAAGTCAGGGCTCCAGAACTGGACCAGACCTCTTCAGTTAGCTTGCGGAGGGTGTATCTAAGTGCCAGCTGCAGTATGGTAAATCACCGTTTCTTAAACCATAAGACTTTTATTGGGATTTTACAAATTTTTAAGAAAACATGGGATCAGGGGGAAACATACATTCAAAGCATGAAAACAGGCTCAATGAGCTTTACAACACATAAACAAGTGAAAGTAAATAACATATGCCAAAGTAACAAATCTAGTGTATAGTTAGCAGCGACTCTCATTAAAGTGGTTGTCTCGCTACAATGATTGGGTTTTAATTTAAAGATCTTTAAAAAACAAGCAGCTTTGCAATATATTTTCATTACAAATGTCCTTACTGATTTGAGCTAGCCCTGTTAGTATTATTTCATCAGCTCCTCAAAATTTCTATAGCAGCCGACCTGTTGATCCTTATCTTACTGGCTGTCAGGTCTGAATGACTCAATCACCTTTGAAGACAGGTCGGGCAGAGGCCCCTCCCGCACAGAAAGCTTCTGGAGTGGGAAGGAGGGGGAGGGAGGATTGGGTCTGTGTCCTGGATTAACCCTGTGTGTGCTGCTTCCCCCTGCTCTCTACACAGATAGTGTGACAGCATGTGACCACTGTGTTGTTACTATAATCAAAGATATGTCTTTGGAACTGTGGCTATACTAATACTGTACGATCAGGGGGCAGTGAATACCCTTTTTGTTCACTGTATTAGGGACACATCCTGAGTATAGTAAACCTTCCCTTGTTGTTGCTTTAGATGTGGAGACTTGTAAGCTAAGCAGGGGGATTTTAGGAAAACTTGCATCCCCTCTGTCTATTAGCACACAGCTTCATATTCCCTCTAACTCATAGATCAGCCCTCTCCTGCAAACAGCCTAGGCAGGCACAACAGGGTGAACTCTGAGAGCAACCACCTCCCTCCCCCTGTATGAAGTTACGTTAGTGCCTGTGTGCTGATGGGAGGGGGGGAGAGGGAGCAGAACAGACAGACCAAGAGCACGCCCCTCAGTTCAACTTACCAGGGACACTGACAGGCTGAAAGCTGTAATGGAGACACTCCTTTAAGTAAATCGCCGTTTATATGGCTTAGTGGCAGGAGCTCTCCTAATGTGCGGCCATCTCCTGTGACTTCCGGTCAAGCCCTGGGATTTTTCTATTTTGATCTCCTTAAGACGGAGCTGCACTTCTTCCTGGGTTAGACAAGAAACACTTAGGGCGACATGTATGAAGCTCACCACGTCGGGGCGCATGTTTTCTTTTTTTTCTTTTTTTTTCATATTCAAGAAGGTTTTATTAATGACAATTAATGGTCAAAGTTTCATATGCCTTTAAAACTACATTAAAGGTGACCAAATTTTTATTTACAGCGGCATATAGCCTCGATAATACAAAGACAAAATAGATCCTGTTAAGGAAACGATAAATCTGACAACGTAAGAACAAAAACAGATGTTAGAAACTACACATCAGAATGTGGTGCCCTTCTTAATATGAAATATAAAGTAGAACCAGTGCAGCAAGAGAGTACTATACGTGCCACCACGAACAGGGCATAGAGAAGAACCGGAGGTCGATATCATGTAAACTAAGTGACAAAATAAAGCACCAACACTTAGAAAAACAAATTATATCTACACATAAGACACCCAGACACCAAACAATCAACAAACAAACAAACAAATCAAAACCAACAAAAAAAAAAGGGGGGGGGGAGAAAAAAAAAAGGGGGGAAAGAAGAAAAGTGCTCTCCCACCACCTTGAGCACTTTAAGAAGTAACTGAAAGAAAAAGTGGGGAGTTTAGAAAGCGTAACCAAGGCGACCAGGGTTTACGGAATTTGTCTACTTGTTCAGGAATATGGGAGATCAACTCCTCCATCCTCCTTACAAAACCAATGTCCGCGAACAGTCATCCAAGGACGGTGGGGTCGTCAACTTCCATTTACGTGGGATCACAGTTTTGGCAGCCTGAAGCAGGTGCTTCAGAAGAGACTTTTTGAATTTTTCAGCAGCAATGGGAATCATGAAGAGCCGCAGTGCCTCCGGAGAATCTGGAATAGACTCCCATGACTTCCTCAATGACCTCCAGGACTGAAATCCAAAAGCTTCGTAACGCAGAGCATCCCCACCATATATGAGCCATGGTCCCCTTTTCCCTTCCACATCTCCAACACAGGTCCGAAGTGGAGGGGAAGATCCTATGCAAGACTACGGGAACCCTGTACCATCGGGAGAGGATTTTATAACCGGTCTCCTGATGTTTGGACGCTACCAATGCTCTGTGGGTCATCTGGAAACATTGCTCCCATTGGGCTGAAGTAAAGATCCAGTTCCTGCTCCCACTTAAGGCAGAAAGGGGGGGGGGGGAGCTATCCCGGCCTGAAAGCAATAATTTATACAGGAATGAAAGGGAGTGCCTCATACCTGCAGACAACACCACCACTGACTCAAAAGTCGTGAGGGGCCTTGTCAGGTGACCTCTGGACTTAATATTATGAAAGAAGTGGGCAAGCTGAGCAAGTTGAAATGAGGCAGATGCAGGGATTGGAGCCTCTCCAAAGATGTCGCCAAGTGGTCGCAGTTTCCCCTCAGCCACTTGATGTAAACGCAGGGGTGTTCTTTCGTTCCACCCAAGAAGGCATTTGGCAAGACACCCGGAGGGAAGTTGGGGTTGTCTGTAATTGGCAAACAAGGGCCTTCCCGATCTATAAGAGAGTGGGAGTTCCTGTGGGAGTAGAGGACGGACATGGTCTGCCCCACACAGAATGAGGAGGACATATTATCACCCAGAGCAGGAGTCCAGGTCCAAGGGAGAACCGCTACCACGTAAGAACTAATATCCTCAGCTAAAGTGACCCAAAGCTTCCTATCTCTATCCGCAACCATCGCCAGGAATCTCGAATAGGCCGAGGCCAGGTAATAGAGCTTACAATCGGGCAGTCCCGTGCCCCCATCGGCCTTGAACCTTGTTAACTTGTCGTACCCTATGCGTGGTCTTCGCGCGGACCACACAAAAGCTGTAAAACATCTCCGAAGAGTGTTCCAAAACTGCACGGAAACCTGTATGGGAAGGGTTTGGAAGAGGTATAGGAACTTTGGAAGAATAGACATTTTTAATAGGTTGATTCTGCCGAACCAGGATAGTTCCTTATTCTGCCAGCTATCCAGATCCCGTTTGGTTTTACGTAATAGAGGAAGGAAGTTAGTAGCATAGAGCTTCAACAACTCCTCCGAGATATGCACCCCCAGATATGAGATACCCGCTCCAGGCCACCTGAAAGGAAAGTTGGACTGTAGAGAAGCCTGGTCTCGGGTGGTAATTCCAACCCCAAGGGCCTCAGATTTGGACATGTTTATTTTGAAGTTTGACCAGTCCCCAAAGTTTCTGATTACGGCCATCAGAGCTGGGAGGGAGATGTGAGGGATTGTGACGTAGACCAAAAGGTCATCGGCAAACGCCGAGCATTTATACTCCTGGGCTCCAATGGTGACCCCTTTGATATCCGGGTTAGATCTGATGGCCGCCATCAGACTCTCCATCACCAGGACGTATAATAACGGGGACATGGGACAACCCTGCCTAGTCCCATTCGAGATGGAAAAGGAAGCCGACAGGGTACCATTGACCTTGAGACGAGCAGAGGGCGCAGAGCAGCAATCCTAGCCAAAAAGCTAGGGCTAAGACCTAGGTAGCTGAGGGTCTGGTGCAGAGAAGGCCACGAAATACGGTCGAACGCCTTCTCTGCATCCAGCGACAATACCATCAGAGGGATCTTGTGGGATCGTGCGTGGTGGATAATATCCAGGGTTTTAAGCGTAATATCGCTCGCCTTCCTACCGGGGACAAAGCCTACCTGGTCTGGGTGGATTATCGAGTTTAGGAGAGGATTGAGTCTATTGGCTAACATTTTGGCGTAGATTTTCAGATCCACATTCAACAGGGAGATAGGACGGTAACTGCCACAACATTGGGGGTCCTTGCCGGGCTTGGGAATAATAGCAACATGTGCCAACGTAGTCTGGGCAGGGAAGTGAGTGTCAGCTGTGATGGAGTTGAAGGTGTCCAAAAGCACCGGGCTGAGTACGTCCCGGAAGGTTTTAAAGAATTGTCCCGTGAAGCCATCTGGCCCTGGGCTTTTTCCACCTGGAAGATCCTTAATAACCGACTGCAACTCCATCAGAGTGAATGGTTCATCCAGTGCCTCTACGACCGAAGCCGGGATCTTAGAGGATAGAGATGGGTGAGGGAACACTCCTGGCTGATGGACCCGGGAGGGAGGGGGGGGGGGGGTAAGGTTATACAGTTTGGAATAGAACGAGAGGAAAGTTTGAGCAATGTCCTCAGTGCGATGAACCGCAGCATTCGAAGTAGTCGTGATAGCAGGGAGATGGGATTGGGCCATCTGGGAGCGGACTGCCCTGGACAACATCTGTCCACACTTGTTGCCGTATTCATAAAATGAACTGCGGCATCTTTGGATGAAACAACCCCAAGAGTTCTCCAGAAGGCGAAGTACCTGCAGACATGCCGTTTCTCCGATCTGTTCAGGCCCCTCGCATTAAAGGAGGCAATGCGGAGATCCATCTTGATAAGAGTCAAATGGGGACTTCAGTCCGCACCTCCGGGAAAAACAGGCCTCCACCTCCGGAACCATGCTGCAGAAAAAAGAAGAAGAGGAAGAAAAAGAAGAAGGGGCAGAGAAGGGTGAGAGGAAAAAAAAAAAAAAGGGGGGGGGGGGGGGGGCTGGCACACACACGCATTTCGAAAACAAAGCACGAGTCAAAAACCCAAAAGCAGGCACCTAAGTTTCTGCGCGTTAACTAACAAGATGAAAACAAGAGATGTGAATCCTGCTAAGTGAAGTAAAACTCAAAGCAGGAGTTCTGCTTACTGGGAAATGGGGAGAGCTCGGGAACATCGAAAAAGACTCCTCGTAGCCATTACAAATAGAAACAACTGAAACGAATCTAATTATGATAATAACCAGGCCGCCGTTGAGCCAATGTATAATGGAAAACCTATGTAAACACCTAAGGGAATGTAGACAGGACTTTGGCACCTTAACCTGCGGGGGATTAGTGACGCCCACCAGTACGTGTCAGAGGGGACTACTTCACCCGCTAACGAGTGCCCTCCATGACCGTAAGTGGGGCTCCTCTAGAGAGAGTCTCCGGCTCAGTGTCCTCAGGCAGGGTGCAGAGGGGGAGAGTGACGCTGGTACCGAGCCACGTGACCCCCAGGACTTGGCCGCAGGTCCCTCTGCCTCCCCTGCGGTGGAGCAGTGGCAGGCGGTGTAGAGATGAGATGCAGTCGTCTCTTCCGCTGGGGCGGTTTAATGGCTAGGGAAGCCAAGGTCGGCCAATCTGGGAGTGAGAGGTTCTCGATCTGAAGGGCCTGTAACACCAATGGAATGTCCTTTGCCGACCGGATTGTTAAAGTTTGCTTAGGTTAACGGACATGCAGCGCAAAGGGGTATCCCCAGTGAAATGGAATATTTTTCTCCTTCAATACATCCAAGAGTGGGTTCAGAGCGGCCCTCTGGGCTAGTGTGAGACGGGATAAGTCCTGTAAAATCCTAATAGGAGCGCCCTGATAGGACAGTGATTTGCCGGCGCCGAGCTTCGAAGATGATGTCCTCCTTTATGGCAAAAAGTGGACCCGCATATAACATCTCAGGGCCCTTTGGGATCTGCGGGTTAGGAGGTCTCAGCGCTCTGTGGGCCTGTCTAGTTCAATATGAGCTGTAGGCGGGTGCCAAAGGTCATAAAAGATAGCCGTGACCCACTGCAAACAAATCAGCGTTGGGGGACCGATTCGGGGCGCTCTGATTGCGTAGAATATTACGCCTGCTTACGATTTTCAATGTCATCTAAAGCTGTTGCAAGGCGATATTTGAGCCGAGTGGTGCGCCACCTATCAGTAACCGTTGCCGATTGCAGAGGTCCTGGGCTGATCTAAGTCTCCACTTTTTGTATGCAAGGAGGATAGATCAGCTCACAGGTTGGCAAATTCCCAACGACCATCTGTGTAGACAAAGTGGAAATGTCGGCTTTTGAAGGGAGCGACTGCTTAGTTGTTTCAGGTCGGGCTAATGTCACTGGCCTGTTTTCATCCCGTGAAATTGGGAGTTGTTGACGAAAGAGATGCATGCACCTGGGCAGTGCTTGGTATGGTGCTCCAAAAATCGCGGGCGTACCCTTAGGCTGTCAGCCGGGAATGTATGAGCAGGAGAGGCCCCCCGAGTAGGCAGAGGTTTCCCCCCAGCGTGATCCGGAGAGAGTCCAGGCGTCTGTGGGCCAGTAGCAGGCAGCAAGCCCCCTGGCGAGGCCGCCATCTTAGGAAAGGGGGACATGTCCCATGAAGTCCTGTGGACCAGTTGGGGATCCCGCTGCAGGCGGTTTTTGGGCCCATTGTGCTGAGACAGAGAGCCCCTGGATCTCTGAGGGCAAGGGCTCCCCCCATGTGTTGCCACACTGGTATAGCAGAGGTGCTCATGGGATCCGATCCCTGTGGGTAGGGGCCTGTAAGCTGTGGGGCCGGAGAGCAGAGCAAGCCCCCTTCAGGGCTATCAGGAGCCAGGGCACAGTCCACTAGTGCCATGTGAGTGCTTCCAGTTAAGTCCGGGTGAGAGCAGGAGCCCGTCCGATACGCGCAGGGAGAGCTCAGTGTGAGTGCCGGCAGCTCCGCCCGGCTCTCAGCTGCAGCAGGCGGTGACTCACCCCGGTGCACAGGAGAAGCAGCGCTTCCATCTCAGGTCCCAGGCGCCGGAGGAGAAGGTCGGGTGCCTGGAGTCTCCGTCTCCAACTGTAAGTACAGCGCCGGGTGTTGCCGGGGAGTCCCTCGGGGAGGGCGGGGATGACTGCGCTCATCTTCTTTGCAAGTCGACGTCCGGGGAGCTTGATAAGTACGCCACGCGGCGTCGCCCATCTTTCGGCCCAGCGGGGCGGAGAGCCGGGAGTGATACCGCGGGCTTTACCGGCGGGAAGAATCCAAAAAATCCCCTCCTTGTAACCCCGAGCCGGGGTCCCCCTTGGGGTCTCCCTCTTGCCAACTTCCCCAGTTAGACGAGTGTTATGGCCTGGAAAAGTGGAACTGTGAGGAGCCTGTAAGTTTCTTCCCCGGCCATTGCTAAAAACGCCCCCGGGGGGGCGCCTGTTTTCGCCTTTTTCCCGGGGAAAAATTTGCCGTTTTTTGTCGGCGCTGGGGGTGCTATACATATCATGTAATCTCCCGCGCCTCGCCGTGTGTGAGGGCAGTGGGGGACTTAGGCGTGCGGGCTGTGCCTAAGATTCGCCCCCGGGGTATGGCTCTACTGTGGGAAAAGTCCACCCGCCACCTGTGTGGGGGCAGTGCGGGGATTTGGGGGCCAGTGGGGGAATGCCCCAAATATTCGCCCCCGAGGTATGGGATATGTTTTAAAGGGCCGCCGCCCCCCCGTGTGGGGGCGCAGTTGGGAAATGGGCGAAATGTATTAAATGAGACAGGCGGGAAAAAACAGCGAAAAATCATTAAAAGATTCGGCGGAGTTGAAAAAAAAATTGCCTTTATTGGGTTTAAAAAACATTTCGAAAAAAAAGCTGAAACCCTATAAAAAATCCAAAATAAAAAACCTTGTGGAACGGGGCACACGGAATTGGAAATGAAATTGCCCGGGAAAAACAGTAAATTTAAATTCTTTTTGTTTTTCATTGGCGGCAGAAACCACCAAACAGAATAGGAGCGGACAGGAAAACCATTATAACCAGGAAATATTGACCAATCAAAATCAAAGGCGGGACAGTTCAAAATACAGTAAAAATGCAGAAAAGACGATTGGGTTTTAACTACGGGGACTTGGTTTTTCTCGGCAATCGAGCGGGGGCTACTTGTCCATTTAGTCTATGGCCAGATCGGGGGAATAAATCTCGGGTCCAGGCCGTGGGGAGGAGTATGATTTTTAAAAAAAATTATTTTTATTTAAAGGTAAAATTTTCTGAAAAAACTGAACCTTTATAAACATAAATCAACAAACAGAAAAAACGGCTTTGTCGCCCCAGACCGGCGCACTAGGGAAATTTGGGATAAAAATTGCCGGGAAATACAGTAATTCAAATTTTTTAAGCTCTTCTCATTGGTCGGCAGAAAACCCGCCAATCAGAATAGGAGGACAGGAAATTTTAACCTGTGGGGAAATATACCAAAACAAAAGAAAAGCGGACGTTCAAAAAAACAGTAAAAAAGGAAAAAAAGGTGATTGGTTGGCCCAGGGGGAGATAAACACCCCAAAATAGAGGGGTTTTATTTTGAATTTGGCGTAGAAGGGCGCGAACAAGGGGGCCAAAAATTTTAGTCTTTGGGGAAATATTCTGTACTGTGATTTTTGGGGGAAGGGGGCTCGTCCAGCTTAGCCAATCAACGGCTTTACTACCTTCCATAGAATTCATGGGGAAAAGAAAAGCAGAGGAGCTTGTTTTTTTTATTGGGTAATTAAAAGGGGGGTATTGGACCAATGGGAGAGCGAGCAAAAGCTCTTAGGGTTTTATAAACAATCTATAAAAAACTGTACATGGCGAAATCAAATGATAAGACTCACGAAGTTTTGGCCGATCTGTAAAAAAGAAAAATAATAGGGGGGGAACGGAAAAAAAAAAAATTCAAAAAAATTCATTTTTATTTCTTTTTTTTCGTTACACCCAACTATTGATCTTGCCTGGGGGCCCCCACACAGTAGGTTACAGAAATGAATGACATCCGCCGCTCCGGGGCCCCATACCCCGTAAAGGTTACAGAGGTGCATGAAATCCTCGCCCGGGGCCCCTAACCAGTAGGGTTGCAAGGGCAGGACATCGTTGTTTCCGGGGCCCATACACAGAGGTTAGCAGAAATCATGACTCCGTTGCTCCGGGGCCCCATACCAGTAGGGTTAGGAGAGGGGCATACATCCCTCCTCCGGGGCCCCATACACGTAGGGTTAGCAAAA
>JAODAL010061386.1:0-20351 GCA_025379985.1 Phyllomedusa bahiana | reverse complement strand
ACTGAAGTTCTGATAATGGGGCCCCTTGTATCCCCATTGGGTTTTGAGTCAAAAAAACAAAAAGTCAAAAACATAAGGCCATACTCACAGCTCAATAGTCATACGCTGAACCATCAGTAAGAGCCAGCAGCCCCAATGCTGTCTGGGATATACTTGTATAGGTGCAGCTTGATAATGAACGATTGCTGACACACCCCCATCCAGTAGGGGGGTAGTGGCCAGCAAAAACACTGTACTAAAATAAATACCAGTTCAAACTTGCATAAGGAAAAGCCACAGCAGAAAACTCAGGGGAGACTGTACAAATGCAAAAACACTGTGAAACAATCCCTAATAAAGGGAACGTTTGCCAGCATTCTAACTGAATATAAATAAAGCTTATGATGGGTGCCAGTTCTCCAATAATGTGTGGTACACCATGCTTGCTCACAACCAATTTATACACCCGTACAATTCAAGTGGGCTAAAAGCACATACTATTCAAGTGGGCCTGCTGCCTTCCACATCTTAAGTGTCCAACACAAAACACTGACATCCTCAAAACTACACACTGAAAAAATATGAAATATGAGGTATTAGTTGGTAGTTGGCCAATTACACAAGCTCCCAACCCACATCAAGGGTACTCATAATCTTGAAAGTCCCTACACTAGCATTTACTAGCAATTTCAGATGAAAATTACAAAAGAAGGGACATTATTTACCCAGAAAACACAAAAAAAACATAAGACCATACTCACAGCTTAAAGTGAAAACATGTAATACAAAAAAAAACATGTAACTCCATAGCAGGCTACACTGTACACTGGTCCCTCATCATACAATATTAAGTGGTTTTTGTATGACAATTGTACATTAAAACTATAACTCTATGGAAAACTTGTAATTTGTTCAGAGGCCCTAAAAGGTCACCCAACATAATGCAAAATGACGACTAAGCTAAATTATGTGGATAATTAATACAGATAAAGCAAGCCCTTACATAGAAAAGTCAGAAAGAGCTGCAGGAAACTGGAAATGACTTTCAATATTGGTATAGAAGCTTCTTTGGGTCAAGTACTTTATACACAATGTAAAAGAAAAAAGGAAAATGGGGCCCTCACCTGGTGCCCAAAGAGGCCGCTCAACCCTGGAACATGTAAAGAGCAGTACATACATGTAGTACCTCACTGTACCATAGAAAGGCACTAGTAGACTGCAAATCACTAATACAGATGGTTAACAGGTAAAATGTTAATGATTAGCTTTATCAGTGTCTGTGACATTGTATCTTGAAACCACATTCAGCATACAATGACCCCGGAAAGATCAGTTTATATTGAAAATATTGTATCCTGAGGCCATTGTAACTTGAGAAATCACTGTAATCTAATGGGAAATTTCTAATTTACAATCTAATTCAGAAAATGAATGGTATATTCCAATGCAATACTTGCAAAATATTAAATTCTTAAACCTTTTCCGAATAATCAATGCCATTCCTTTAGACGGAAAGAATCCATGCTTCCATTTTCATTCGATCTGTAGATTTCCCCTTTAAATTTCCAGCTTCATTAAATATCTATCGAACTAAACAGCCTATTAGAAAAATTGGCTATAATCGCATGCACCAGAATGAAGACCATGTGCTTCTGGGTGCATTGTTTAGGTGACAAGAGTAAGGGAATTCCAGCACACCCTGCCAACTCTGCGAGACACAGGCATCTCTGTATTACAGCTTGTTAGTGACTCATTTTGATGTTCATTAGTGAAGATGTGTTTTCGCCTCGTAGTTTTATACACTGTGACTATTACAATACAATGCATAATAGAATATCATTGTGTTTTTGCTAAATAAAATGTCATTATAAATACAAGAGATTATTCTGAATAAACATTACACTGTTAAGTCTGAAAATATTAAACTTTTCCAAGTAAGTTCCTCAACTAAGTGGGTTCATTTCACACTAGACCAATGATATACACCAGTATCCAATAAACCTTTGCTAACTTTAATGTTTAAATCATAACTTGACAAAAAAAAGGATGGACTCCTCCATATGAAGTACATGATTTTACACAACTGACTAAGGTTCTACATAAAGCAGAGTAAATATGATTGAATTCATAGTAATCTGAGCAGAGGTATCTATTTCTGAAATTGTTGGAGTTGGTAATGTCACTTAAATTAATCAAGAGTTAATATTATGATGAATGTTTGTCCCAGTCAAGTCTTTTTTTTAAATCTACATTTTGGGCCTCAAAGTCTCGCTGGTCTACCCGAAGATCCTCCAGTAGACCCGGCCCTTGACACAATGATGGATACAAAAGGTTAGTGGAAGAGAATCCCATCGGAGCCAGTGATCTCAGTGTTTCTCCTGCTGAGATCTCAGATCTGTTTTGAAACCTGGCAGTAATTGCTTAATTTCCCTACAGCACAGAAAAGTACACAATACACACTACCCATTGAAATCAATATGTTGTTAATTTAACGCAGGACAGGTTCTCAAGGACTCTTTTTGTTGCTGCCCTCCACTCTGACCATAAAATGTGGACCCTGAACTTTAGACCTATACTCTGTCAATGCAGAATTCCCTAATTGGGTATATGAACATGGGTTTTCTAGCCTAAACAACCATTTTAGACAAAGTTACAAAAAAGGATGTCCACACCTTCGGTATAGATGGGAATGGACACTCAGAATAGTTCCTGATGGTGGACCCAATTAACCCTAGTCTTACACTCCTGAAAGGTTTGTGATTAAGCACAAGCTGTAACGCACAGAAGTAGTGGATCCGCGGGCCCGAAAAGCGATGGTTAAACCCCCACGCCAGAGCCCGCCGCAAAGGGGATGGACTTGCGCGCGGGATTACCAGGTTGCTTCCTGGCAGGACCATCGCGATGGCGGCAAGGGTAGGGGGGGTACAGATTCACGGAGGCTTAGTCGGGGACGGGAGAAAGGGTTTCGGGGCGGGGGGACTAGGCAAAAGGTCGGTACCGGTAATCAAGAAGACTTCACGAATGCTTTTTTCTTTGGGAAAAATTGGGCACAAAGTTTCCAGCGGGGTTACTGGGAAAGAGGCAGGCTTAAATAGGAAAATTTTAAAACACTCCCGGGCGCGACGCGCCTTTAAGGAGCGTGACGCGTGCGCAAGAGACAGAGACAGCAGCAGGGAGCGTGGCCGGGTATTGGGGGTTTGGGGCCGGGCAGGGACGAGCGCGCCCGGACCCGACGTGCGGGGGGCGGTCAGAGCGGGGCAGGTTTCCCCTGCGACGGGGACGAGGGCATCCGTGTCACAAGCATTGTGCAAAGACAAATATGTGTCCTCACTAGTTAGTTGGCATCTTCAATTGACAGCAATTAAGGGATGGATAATAGCGTTCTATATCAGATCTTCAAATTTACAGAGTTCACAAAGTAGACCAAGTGATAAAACACACCAACATTTTTCCCATAAAAAGAATGTAGAAAGTCCCCCAGAAGCTGCTACTATGGTTGTGAAGGGTGTAACTAAAATGGTTGCAGAGATAGCAGTGTCATCTGGGTCCTCTAACTTCTAAAACAATGTCCTTTGGACAGACAAGACCAAAGTGGAGATGTTTGGCCATAATGCACAATGGCACAAAACAAACCCAGCATATCCCCAAAAACCCCCAAACCTACTGTAAGCACAGGGTGGAAGGGTTTATGATTTTTTAAAATTTTTTTTTCAGCCGAAGCAGGTATTTGTTAACCATAAACTCCTCTGTATACCAAAGTATCATAGAGTCAAATAAGAAACAAGCTATTTAATGGCTTAAGCTTGGTCAAAACTGGATCACTCAAGAGAACAATGATTCCAAGAAAACCAGCAAATTTACTAAAGTATGGGTTAAAAAGATAAGAATCAATGTATTGCAATGGCACAGACCTTAAATCAATTGAAATGCTTTGGTGAGACTTTTAAGAGAGCGGTGCATAAACGAATACCCGCAAACTTTAATGACCCAAGGCAACGTTTTAAAGAAGCGTGGACCAAAATTGAAAAAATTACTAAGTCATACAGAAAATTAAATACTTCCAGTAATTGCTTCTAAAGGTGGTTCAACAAGTTACTGGTTAAGGGGACATACTTAGTTTTTCACGTGGCTTTTTCACGTGGTTTCTCATGTGGCTTTTCCATTTTGACTTAATTTTAGTAAATAAATAATCACACGGTAGAATCTGGTGTTGTTTATCAGAGGTTTTATTTACCTTATTTTAAGACTTTTTAAGGACCTGATTTCTATTTATTATGACCTGATTTTGTATGAAAAATACAAAGTGGGTCATCATAACCGTGTTGGAATAATAAAGAGCACTATTTCAGTTTATGGAACAGGAATGGGTATTATTACTGTGAAGAGGCTACAAAGATGGGTATAATAACTGGAGGGCATGTGGGGGGAAAAAATTGATACTTTTACTTGGGCACTTTTTGTTGTGTGGGGATCATAACGTTTGGGGAACAATATAGGGCAACAAATGTTTGGCATTTTTATTATTGTGGGCACATTCACAGGGCAATAATATTTTCAGGGGTGCTGTCTGTTAACAGCAGGGTGAAGAGTTTGCTTCAAGTTGGGAAAAATGTAGGCAGAAGCTGGAAAAGTGAGTAACCAAAAATGTTTGGGTAGTTAACTGTTAATCATTATATTTAACGGAATAATTATGTTGTTCTGCTGAGCATGTGTGTAGAACTGATGTCTACCACTCTACATGGTGACTGCATGGTGGTTATACTGGTTTATTTAGTGGTTGTTATTTACTAATAGTATCTTGGTAATTTTATTAATGTTGCTAGGGTTAGGGGCTGTGTTAATTGGGGCTTGTATTATGATATTAATCTTTGTATATGTTTTTCATTAAAAAAACAGTATGGTAAAAAAAAAATTTAGCATGGGTAGTGGTAATGTTACTGGTCAAAAGGTAGCAGCATTATTTGGGCCTCGTATAATTGCTTGTGTTTAGTATATTTTGGAATTCTTATTAGCAGTAAAAAAAAGTATTATTTAAATACTGTATAATAGTCATACTTGATTTTAATGAAGAAGTATTATTTTTAAGATATTAATGTATTCATAATTTTTGTGCGAGAGGGAAAGCCCCCATACTTTAAGACTTAGGGACCTGGACTTGCATCCCATCACCACCTACCTCCTCCTGCGCACCACATCACCCTTTAAACACCATAACCCTTCCAGGCATAGCAGGAGAGGACTTGGCAGACTATTCACCGGTCTGGCTAATCAACAAATTAGTGGGCTAAATCAGCAGATCAATCAGTGAGCTTGGCTCATTATTTAAATCTTGTGTAAAAATAAACATTAAAATATAAGTGAAAATCTAATATAAAAAGTTTAATTTTGCATACATTTCACATATTCTGTACATGTGTTCACTTCCCCCCTTTACCAAAATTGCACTTCTCTAACATCCCTGAACACCTCCAAGTTGCCAGCTGTCTTAACAGCAGGGCATAAAAAAAACCCTCTCTTCAGCACCAGAGGATTATAAAAACTGGGCTGGCTTTTGACTGCTCCAGCAGAAATTAGTTGTTTCTCTTTCTGTTGCTGCTTTAAAAGGTGAGCTTCTACCTCCATTCTAGCTCCCACCCACCTTTATATAACCCAACCATGACACCTATCTACTTCTTCCTATTAACCCCAAAATGTTGGGCCTATGCTATACTGTACCTCTCCATGCAATCTCTAAGAGCTTTTCTCACCATGTCACCATGTCACCATAGTCAGGCTGTGGGGTAGTTCTCTAACAGTGACCGACATTTTATTCTGTTTTTCTTTAGCTGAGCCTGTTAGAGGGACATTGGCGATGTAGGAGTTTTAACATCAGGGCAGAAGGCTACAAAGCTCTAAAGGGTTTGTCAGTAAGAAAGATAAGCAAGCTCCTTTATTTCTGATATGACACAACAAAGAGTGACCTCACCATCCTGGTCAGGGCTGCTAGAGCAAAAAGAGGTAGTCGCATCCTAAAGAAGCTTGTGTATACATGCAGGAAATCAGATCTTTTTTTGCTTCATTTCAGTGTTAGAGCAGAACAGCAATATAGTTGGTAATAGTATTTACTTACCTTTGCCTCCATGTTTAAAGCTATCAATGTGGTAAGAAGACTTTTTCCTAATTTCAGGCAATCTCTTTACTAATTGTTGTTCGCTAAATAGACTGATCATAAACAGTACAATTAAAGCATAGTCTTTGTTTTGCATGCGTCATTCCCACAGGTGTACAGGATATGGCATGCACCACGGATCATTAACATGAAACTTCTCACAGATTCCACATTGCTTGCACAAATGTTCTGTATTCAGCACTCCAAAAGCATAGCAAATAAATGTATAAACTAAAGTGAATGTTGATATTATGGATATATTTTATTGTGCATACTCTAGATTTTTCTTTACAATACATAAACATCCTTAGTCTTAGGCAGTAATATGGGGGGTCAGATAGTTTAATAAGTACTCTTTGTCTGCTATAAAAATAGCACTAGATCATAGTACTGAGAAAAGGGAGAGAACTTACATATGAAATATATTTGTGATTATAGATTACGTGTAAGGGACTATGACTTCCATAGTATATAGGTGGCTCTATTATATACTATAGATTATAACTTACATTTAATATAACTTACATATAAATGTGCTGTCATTTTAATGCAATACAATCACCATGTAATACAGTCAATTAAAAGGACACTAAACTTTAAGGGGTGTTATTGTTTGAGCTTGCTGTGCTGCTTCAGCTAATTTCTTCAGATTGAGTTTGAACTCCTGGGGCGAGTCTATCCTGTTCAGCAGGGTGTTCCCCTCCTCGGAAGAAACTGTGAACATCCTCTTTTTGTTTAAAGCAGGGGATGCAGAGGTTGTCTGGATATAACAGATCTGTAGCCTGCTGCTTGCTTATGTCTGGCAGCCTTGAGGCTGCCAGCAAGCTGCCAGCAAAACTCCAGCAAGCACACTGATCTTAGGTCTTAGTTTACACACATCTGAAAGCCAGCAGCTGTTTCTTCTAGTGGTGTTCATCAAATTGTTATGACAACAGGCAGAGATCTTTCTCATCTACAAATGTCAGCTTAGTAAAGATCTCTGCCTTACTGTCAGTGGACATGGGAGTGAAATATTGGGGGGAGAAGCAAATCAGCTTTGAGAGAAGGCCCTGCTCAGCTGGTAACCTCATCTTGGGCTGTTGGTGGCAGCGGGTAGAGCAGTGATGACTATGGCTTTACAATGATGGGTTTGGAGTTCTAGTCCCTCACAGGTTATATTTTTTTTTCCCCCTAAAATTTACACATATGTGATGAGACCTTAAAGATATATGTTAATCTTATAATGATATATATACACATACAGGGCTCACCTATATTCATGTCTATCCCCCAGAATATAGGCAATTGTATCACGTTTGTTGGAAGTGCTTGGTGTGACTGCTAGGATAGGACACTTTGTAGGGGAGCTTTGTGTGTGTTTATGAATAATAAGATAGATGTCTGCACATATATTTTTTCTATTAATTTACATTTGTGTACAAATTTTTAAAGAAAAAATAAAAAAAACTAATGTGGGGTTGGAACTCCCAATCTCTGTCTTGCAAGGGGTAATCACCTAAGCACTGCTTATTTAAGCAGCTTATACAGAACACTGTGTTGAATCCTTTTGTTTTTACACTACAGGTGACTGGATGTCCTAGAGGCGGGCTTGCATACGATCTGAGGAACAGAAACGCGTCTTTTCCAAGTAGCAGCCTTCAAGGGTGATCTGTGAGGAGGTTAATCAACCTCTGGCAAAAGCCCCTTAAACAGCCAGTTAATTGCCCAGAACATTGACCCTAAGTGGGAAGATGTACCTAGAGGCAGCAGACCTTGGTTTCACTATCGATTTTAACAGCTCAGATGGGAGTAAACACAGAGGTGCAGGCAGCCCAATCACAGCGATGGGCGGTGGCCGGGCGTTTCCTGGTCTAGGGGATTATCCCAACAGGCTGAATGGAAATTTGACAGCCCAGCAATCACAGTGCAGGGGGGCGTTTCTAGGGTGGGAGAATCGACCAGGGGGCGTTCTGACCAGCATCAAAGCAGAAATAGAAGAACAGATTTACAGGTGATGCTTCATATCTGCTCTAAACAAGTGACAGAGGTAATGCAACCCAATTACAAAAGTGCTTATTTTTACTGTCCCCATAATCTGAGACATGATCTTTGTAACGATAAAACCCCTTTAAAGTCTATCTCCCTTTCCTTTACCATACAGTTAAATATATTATACTGCCCTTTGAGAAGAGCCATTTTAGACTACGGCGAGTCTGAGTATAATACTTATCAATGGCAGGAAGTACAAAAAATGTCTGCCCCCATAATCACTACTCCATTACTAACACACATCTCCATATCTGATAACTTTCATCAATACATAAATTTTTATGGGTATACAAATCTACAGGTATTTTCTAGAGCTCTAAACTTTAGATTAAAGGGGTTTTCTCATCAAGCTTTTCTTAAGTCACAAGCTGTTTTACGCTCACTCTGTCTTCTCAGGCTATGGGTGTTTCTATAGCAGTAATTATCATATTAAGCTTCTCTGTAACTTGCTGAGCCATTATCCTCACAAGTGCAGGAGATGTTAGATGTTATTTTCAGTAAACAGAAGGTACCTGTGCAGTGAGGACTGAAAACAATTGCTTATCTGTAAACATAATCTTATCTTGTTAGAAATCATTTGTTTGCTCTGGAGTGAGGGAGTGAGCTCTGTCTGTCCATGGTGACGTCACTATCTGCTCTCTGCTCTAATCATATAACAGAGTTATGGTCAGGTAAGCATAGAAACCTGTGTGCACTCAGAACACATAAAATTGCTGTTATCTCATGACTAGTAAAATTAATAGACTAATTTATTTAGAAAAAGTCTTTAATTGCCTGTCCCTACATGTTGAAAGCTAATCTTTGTAGTGAAAAAACTCTTTTAAGTGACCTTTTAAATAAGACCCACATAGTATTATAACAGTTTTAAGAGTAATAACAATTCACTTATTATGCTTTATAACAAAGGATTTGCCCCAAAATGTTGGTTTAGGAAGACTAACTTTCCATGATTCATACCACATAGGTTACCCACTTTTCTTTTGGCATCTTATGAAGATCTTTCAGAAGATAAGATCAGCGGAACTCCCATCGAATCAAGGGTCTCTTTCTCTGAGCGTTTATTTAAAGTGGACCAGCTATGGTGTCATGGTTACTTAAAAGGATTTTCTCACCACAATAATTAGCTTGTAACATGTAGGGAAAGGTAAATTACCAAATACATTGCTGTTTTGGAGTTTTAAGAAGATTTTATCTACTGCTAGTGCATACAAGTTTCTCTATGTTAACGACCATCTCGCTCTGATCTCTCTTTGATGATTGCTCCAAGAGATGCTGTCCGACTATGACGAGTCACTTCCTGCTGAATCTTATCTCTAGCATGGGAGCTTGTTTACCAAAGTTTTAACCTTTAGAGCTCTTAAAGGGGTGTTATCATTTCATTAAATGGTCTTCAGAATAAGGGCAGTGAAAACAAGCAACTTTGCAATTGGATGTCATTAGCAAAGCTGCCTTGTTCTCAAGTGTCCCTTATCTTGTGTTTTTATTTACACTGATATCCAGTGTGGGTCTAATCCCCCCTGATTCCCTCCTCCTTTCAATTCACTAGCTGAGAGCTCATTTACATTCTGTACAGCCCCCCCCCCCCCGGCTCGATTCACGGGCTGTACAGAATGACTCAGAGTTTTGGGGCCCTAGCATTTTTCTGTCCCCCACACCTAGCAGAAACAGACTTCAGCAGATTGTACAATAAAAACCCTGACTGTTTTGACCCTGTGCCTAACTCTCCTGCATACACACAGATCTGTGCCGTTCTTAAGAAGCTGTAATACATCTCCAGCTGTGAAGGGGAAACAGTGCTCAGATTAGATTGAATGCAGCCTGTGGTATGTATACAGCTCTTATAAAATAAGACTGATAGGAAAAGACACAGTGATATGTGGAAGGGGGGGGGGAGTCTCAGGCCAGCAGTGAAGGCGGGATGATGTCATCCAGCTGGGAGGGAAGAAACCCCCCTTTGCATTCAAAAGAGCTGGGAAGCTAAGAGAAGTGTGACTCAGCCGAAGTAAGGAAGCGATACATCCCCTTTAAGCCTTGTGCACTACAGCATAAAAACCTCCTGCACCCATGGCACTGTAACAGGAATAGCTAGGAGTGGGAGAGTTGATATGTCAATTACTGCTACAGAACCACCCACAGCCTGACCAGGAAGTGGGAGCCTAAAGCTGGTTGTGGCTCTGTGAAACAGCATGGTGAGAACACCCGTTTAACAAGGTGGACTTTTTTTCTTTGGTAGGGGGAAAACAAGGGCTCAGTATTAGGCTGCTTTTACATGGCAAAGACCAGATACAGGTTGGATTTTCCGACCGGTATTTGGTCTTTTTTTGGCATGCAGGAGGAAGGCTTTTCTCCGTAGCCTGCGGATTCAAGCCCTCCCCCTTCACACCCACATGTTCATGTCCCACCTAACAACCGGGCAGAAGAATGAACATGTTATAAATTTTTCGTACTACTGCCGGTGTAAAAAACCGACTGGCAGAAAATCTGTGCAGACTGCTGCACAGATTTTCTATTGAATTCTATGGGGAGCGTTGCTTTTCGGTTTTCAGAAGGTGTGTAAAACCGCAAACCGTCTGAAAAACTGACAAATAACCTGTGCCGTGGGGACAAGCCCTTAATGTGCTGGTGCAGGAAGGGGATATTATAACAGTCAAAGGTACTTTATTTCTGTCTGGCAGATACCTTTATAATGGTACATCAGAGGGAATTATTACTATGTGGGAGTACAAAGTGTTTTTTTTTTTTATTAATAAAACACCCTTTTTTCCCAAAACAAAAATAACAAGCAACTTTGTGTCCTCACACAAAAAATGCACGCCTTTGTGTCTCAACTTTGATTCCAGTACCCAAGAGACCTCAAGGACAACCCTTGGAGATAGAGGTTTTGGCCAATTGCCCAGTTCCCCCACCTAACATCAGCCCTGGGGTTCATGTAATAAAGTCTTCTCTTTGAAGTGTGTTAGACTAAAAATAAAAAAAAAGTAAAAATATGGTAAGAAATGATCAAGAAATGCTGTAGGAGGAGCAGAGCTGGTAAAGGGATTGCTGAAATAAGTGATTCTGAGTCTCTGAGTAAGGACGGCATATCCAAAATGCATCATCCAGGGGTGTATGTAGAATTTACAGGGCCCCATAGCAAGATGAGATGGAGCCCCACAAACTAATGACAATAAACTAAAAATTCATCATAAGTAGCAATCGTAAAAGGTATAAATAATACCTCCAAGTATCAGAGAACCCACAAAGTAGTGCTGGAGTCCAACCAACTACTTATTCCCTACACAAAGGAACAATATATTTGTACCTGAATGGCCCCCTCAACCTTTAGGCCCCATAGTAGTCACTATGGCTGCTATGGCTATAGTTACGCCCATGGCGTTGTCATTTCTCAGTTTGTTTTCAGTGTTTTTAACATGTTTCATTTAAGGTTAAGTTGTGTGTTTCTTTGGATGCTGGACTTTGTATCCATGGTGTTTCACTGTGGATGTTAATTTGTTTTATTTTTTGCAATTAGCTACCAAGTAGCTTGGTGGGTTTTTTCGTCAAAGCAACTAGTTTTTACATTGGTTTTGTATTATTTTTCATTACTGTTGTGAGATGAGATTTGTTTCTTTCTCAATTGAAACAAATTCCCTAGTCTATGGGTGATGGGGCACAGGGGCAATTTGCCATTCTGCCTCAATCATTTTATTTAAAGGGGTTGTCTTACTACAAAGATTGTTTTTTATGTGAAAGATCTTGCAAAAACATGTCACTTTGCAATACGAGTCTATTAACAGTGTCCTACCTATTCGTAGATATCCCCTCTTGTATGGGCTGCAACTAGAGACGGGCGAATTGATTCTAACAAAGTGGAATTCGTTTAGAATTTCAGGAAAACTTCGGTTCTGAACGAAGTCGAAGTTTGGGGTACTTCGGGTGAACGAAGTGTGCTTTTGATTGATAAAATGGCTGCGAGCACATGGCGCTACATGGGGCAAAGCACTCTGGGAGGAAGAAGGGGATAGCCTGCATGACATGTGCAGAGATGAAGCCAATCAGAGACCGGCGGGATTCTGTGATGTCACCGCACTATATAAAATCCGGACGCGACGTGGGAGCTCATACCGCTCTCACGTACTGATAAGGGAAGTGCTGGCGGCTGAATTTTTGCTGAAGAACTGATTTTTATACAGCGATTTTTGTGGGGTGTCTCAGCTTGTCTCAGAGACTGCTTCTCTTAACGTTCTATTTCTGATTTTTTTGGGTATTGGATCTGAAATCCAGTGTGCGTCCACTTTCAGCTGCATATACATTTAAATCCTTCTGCTCACAAGCACATTGAATATCCAAGGGGGATCTAAGCCAGTTCCTGTTGTATTCATTTAAAGAAACAGCGTTTTTTCAATACAAATACCACTTCATTTTTGGCTGGGAAATTCTTTGGCGAAATTTACATCCGGGGGTTTAAATTAAAACGTTTTTTTTTTCAGCTGTGGTGATCCCAAAAAACCCGTCATTTTCAACCCAAAATATAAAAATTCTTCCTGTAGCAAAATTCACAACAAAGATTAATTACAATTTTTATCTTTTGTTGGTGGCCTAAAAAAAACCGTTTTTAACCCCCCTCAAAGCTACTATTTTGGTGGCTCAATTCTTTGACGCAATTTACACCCAGGGGGTAATTAAACTTGTTTTTCAGCTGTGGTGCCCCAAGAAACCGTCATTTCACCTCCAAAATATAACATTTTTCCTGTACCAAATTTCAAAAGAAAAGGTTAATTAAATTTTATCTCTTTTTGGTGGCGTAAAAAACATGCAATTGTAACACGCACAAAGCAGTAGTTTGGGGTTGCTCAATTCTTTTGCGCAATTTACATCCAGGGTTTAATTAAAGGGCTTTGGGTTCTGCAGTTTGTACTCAGTAAAAAAACTTTGTTTTCACCCCACAGAAGAAATTCTGTAGCAAAATTCTACCCCAAAAGGTTAATTAAGCCTGTTTGTGCTTTTATATTCAGTAAAAAACACAAGTTTTTAAAAACGGCACATCAAGAAAATTTTTTTTCCTGCCCATTTGGGGGAACGAAATTTTAACCCAAAGGGTTACCAACTTTTTACTGGGTTCATTTGGTGTAAAATACAGGGTGTGTATTTATCTATACAGATATCTTCATCAAACAGTTTTGTACATTTTAGAAAAAACCCTATTCAGACGAGAGGTGGCAGGCTCTTCACCTGCGAAGGGCAGGGCACAAACATTCCAGGCCCGGGTCCAAACAGAAGGGACGTCGCGCAGGGGTCCCCGGGGTGAGGCCAGAACTCCCCGCGGGGTCTTAGCGGCCGTTACTGACTAAAACCCCCAAAGTTCTTGATTGGTTGACTAGTCATCCACTTCCTCCCAGATGACATCTACAACCCCCAGCCAAGAGTCGGGGGAACGTCAGCAAAACCCCTTAGTTGGCGGCCCCGGGAGGGGTCAGGGGCCCCACCTGTCCTAACCCGCCTCTGTCCCTCCTTTTCCCTCGCCAGAGTTACTATATTAGCGGGATGAAAAAATTTTTGGGGAGGGCAAAACCCTACTTGGCACGAAGAAATGGGGCCAATACCCCCTGCTTCTTGAGTAGGCGGCAAAGTATAATGTTGAGAGTGGGAATGGGGGGTCATGTGTGAGGGGGGCCGCCTCGCATACCAAGACCCCTGATGAGGGGCAGCATGACATGAAAAACAAATAGTATATGTCCGACCGCACTTGGGAGCCGGTGAGGCAAGGGCTTCATATCGTCAGGAGAAGAGGGGGTCACTTGCCACGGGAGGACGCAGCCAGCAATGGGTCTGTGGCCGTGGTTTACAGGGTAGCACAGTGTGAGGTCGGGGCCAAGCGGCCACGGGGAAAAAAAACCCCTTTTGCAGGTCCAAAAAAGTAGCGGCACAGGGGTCACAAGGCACGGCGGCAGTAGTCACTCAGTGCGAGCGTTGGCGAAAAAAAACCATATCGGCGGTTGGGGATTCTTTGCTAAAAACCCCCAGGACCGAATTTTGGGGGTATTTAGAAAACTTAAGCAGAAAGTGAAACGTGGCCAGGGAGCTAACGTTGGCACCACGGCCCTGTTCAACACATGCAGTCACCATCCCGGGGGCCGAGGAAAGTGGCTCAATGTGGGGTCAATCCTGCCGCGCAACGGCAACGCAGCGCCCCGGGCACGCATGCCATTGCAGCCAGCAAGGCTCCACCACCTCTGCAGAAGGGGCTGTTTCCTTTGACACATCTCCCGGGCCCGAGCCCTGCTCCTCCAATCATGGCGTCAGCATCGTTCAGCGAGGCGATTGCAAAGAGACAAAAGTAGCGTCCCCAAACCCTCCTAAGGTCCGCAGCTGACCGTGCTCCTGTCCAATTTTTTGGTCTGCAGCCCCCCCTTTCCAAATGGGGACTCTGCACTGTTCAAGAACTAATGGGTTTTGCCGACCGAATGGGGGATTCCAACCGTAAATTTTTTTCCCAAAAAAGGGATACCCAGCACTTCATAAAGAACAATTAAAAAAAAGGTGGGGGCCCGTCCTTGAGCTTACGTATGTCCAAGGTGACGGCAGCGCGGGCGTCTGGACTGTAAAATCGGGCAGGGCCAGTAAGCCTTTAACGCCCCCCTGGGCAATGTGCTTTCCCGCCCCGGCACACCCCAACTTGGCAGGGGAGCCGCTTTTTCCCCCCCCACGTTGTCAAACTACGGCTCCCGCACCAATGTCCGCCTCCTCCTCCACCACCCTCTCACCCCCATAAAAAAAATGCCCATCATACCACATGTGAGGGCACACGGGGTCACGAGTTTCTACACCGGCTTGCCTCGGCGAAGAATCACACAGGGGAGAACTGCTCCGCTCAAAAGCACAAAAAACGGTGTGTGGCTTTCTCCGCGCCAACTGCAAATCGGAAATGGTGACGGACAATGGGAGAACATGGTGTCCGCCTGCACCGAGGAGGGGTGGTCCATGCGCCCCCATGGCGCAAGTGTTTAATCGGTTTGAAAAGGTTCCTGAAGTCTTTTCCCCCGATCTTCAGAAAATTTGAAAAAGGCCCGGAACTGTGCTGCACTTTATCCCTTCATACAAAACCAAGAAACCCTCCTCGGTTGCAGCGGCAGAACGGCCCCCCCCCAAACACCTTTATTTCATGTTTCCACCCGGGGAATTCCATCCTGCCATGGGACTGACTGTATGAACAAAAAGGCCATTAACGATTTTTTGATGATCCAGGAGACAAAAAGTACTCCCCTGTGAAACTTTGATGTCAGCCAGTGGCAGCTCTGCGTGACACCTGCCTTTTTGTTGGGGCCCCATTCGAGGAGGTGACGTTATTTGTCAGCGCCAGCCGGGATGAATAACGTCATTCAACTGCTTCAGGGCCGGAACAATGCTAAAAAAATCTGCTGGGCGGGGACGGGGAGACTGGCGATACATCCGCGGCCACATGAGTCCGGTGGGGACTGAAAGGGAGGGGGAGGAAAAAGGAGGGGACTTTGGGACAGAAGCATTGCTGCGAAAGAGGGGATTTCTACCCAGGTGACAAAGAGAGGAGGAGGGAGCAGCGGGGGGAGCTAAGGGAGATGAGGAAGACGGGGCCAATGACCCGAAAGCACCGTGCGAAACAGGGAAGGAAGCGGGGAGCCCCTCGGAGTCTTTTGCAAAGGCGCGCAGCATGCTGATTTGCCTGGCTAGTGCAGCCGAAAAGTCAGCACCCGGGCAGGGGGATGCTTCGGCTTCCCCCCTATTGGACCCTCGCTCCCCGGCCAAAATGGGAGCCTTTTTCCCAGCATTGAGGGGGAGGACAAACTCAAATACTATAGGGAAATTTCCCCCGATCAGTGGCCGGCCCCCCGTGCAGCATCGCCCCCCTGACAGGTCGACCGGGGGGTTTTCAGCCTCACGTACAAAAGCCGCGGCTGCCCGTGGGAAGGGGTGGGGTCGGGAGTACCAGCTCCACGCACAAACCCAATTGGAGTCACTGATAGCAGTTCCCTTTTCCCGCCTAGGAGGAGGACAGCGCCAGCAGCCAGCAGCGGGCCAGCAGGGCCCGGAGCGACCCCGAACCAACGGGGGTGGCCTACTGGAAAGCACTCTGACCCCCCTTAGAAATCCGCTGGACTTGGGCAGCCCAAACTGAATGTTGGCCGCAACTTGCCGAGTTTGAGTTGGGGAAGCGTCCTGCCCGGCCGGGTTTTGGCATCAGGCGGGTGTTCAGGCGGCGGGGGCCATCGTTACCCCCCGGGGGAAAACCCCTTGCCACGGGAAATGGGAACGATGACCCCTTTTTCAAGATGAATCGGCGTGGATCGGGCCCGGTTTCCAAAACCAATGCCTTAGGCCCCAGATACATCACCCCCAAAGCCCCCCAAACTGTGGGAAAAATTTTCCCGGGTTCAAACTCCCCCCCCAGCCACAATTTTGATGCCGCCACCCCCCCTGATGCCCCCACCCTTGCTGACATTTCTCCATCTGCCCCCAAACCATCTTTACCAGGGAATGGGATTGCCACCCCCTCCACCTCTGTCATTGGCCACTGTCTGACCCAAAAGCGCTGCTGTGTCTGTGCCGTGACCTCCCACTGTGTCATTGTGCCACTCTTGACCTCATGCTGTTTTCCTGCTGCCATCCCCCTCCCCCCTCTGTCATTGTGCCACTCTGTGGCCTCTCCGTTTTTGCCCCTCCCGAATGTGAATTTTGCCATTTTGACCCCATGCGCTGCGTGGCTGCTGCCGGGACCTAGACACTGTGTCATTGTGCCCCAAGTGCCCATTCCCGTTTTTGGGCCCATCCAGAATGTCATTGGCCATGTCGACTCATGCTGCTGCCCGCCGTCACCCCCCACTCTCTGTCATTGGCCACCTGTGGGCCCACTACTGTTTTGCCCCTCCAAAAATCATTTGTGCCACTGTCTGACCTCATGCTGCGCTGCCGTGACCTACATACTGTGTCCCTTGTGCCACTTTGACCTCTGGCGCTCGGGCTGCTGCCGTGACCTCCACACCTGTCATTGTCCCACTCTGTGGCCACCCCGTTTTGCCACCTCCAGAATGTCATTTGGGCCCTGCCTACCTCATGCTGCTGCTGTGTGCTGCCGTGACCTCCCCACTGTGTCTTGTGCCCCCGTCTGACCTCAGCCTGCTGTGGCTGTTCCCTGACCCCACACCTGTCATTTTGCCACTGTCTGACCCCATGCTGCTGCTGTGGTCGCCGTGACCTCCACACTGTGCATTGTCCCACTCTGTGGCCTACTCCTTTTTTGCCACCTCCAAAAAGTATTGTGCCACTGCCGACCCATGCTGCTGCGTGGCTGCTGCCGTGACCCCCCACACTCGTATTGGCCCCTGCTGACCTCATGCTGCTGCTGTGGTTGCGCCTGACCTCCACACTGGTCCCTTTTCCCCCCCGTGGCCCATCCCCGTTTTGCACCTCCAATTTTCATTGTCCACTGTCTGACCTCAAGCTGCTGCTGTGGCTGCTGCCCTGACCTCCACCTGTTCTTGTCCCCCCAGTCTCCCTGTTTTTGCCACCCCCCCAAATGTGATTGTGCCCCTGCCTGACCCATGCGCTGCTGTGGGGTGCTGCCGTGATCTCCACACCTTCATTGTGCCACTCTGACCTCATGCTGCTGCGTGGCCTGCCGGACCTCCAACTGTGTCATTGTCCCACTCTGTGGGCCCACTCCGTTTTGCCACCTCCAAAAGTCATTGTGCCCCTGTTGACCTCATGCTGTGCTGTGGCTGCTCCGTGACCCCACACTGTTCATTTTCCCACTCTGTGGGCCCACTCCTGTTTTTGCCACCCCCCCAGATTGTATTGTGCCCCCTCCTGACCCAGCGCTGTGTGGCTGCTGCCCTGACCTCCCACCTGTCATTGTGCCCCTGTCTGACCTCATCGCTGCTGTGGCGCTGCCGTGACCTCACACAGTGTATTTTGCCCCGCTGCCTCATGCTGTGCTGTGGGTGCTGCCGGATCTCCACACTCGTCATTGTGCCACGTCTGACCTCTTTCTGTGGTGGCTGCGCCGTACCTCCACACTGTGCATTGTCCCACTCGTGGCCTATCCGTTTTTTTCCACCTCCAGAATGTCTTGTGCCCTGCTGACCTCATGCGTGCTGTGGGTGCTGCCGTGACCTCCACACGTGTCATTGTACCACTTTGGGTACTCCCTGTTTTTCCACCTCCAGAATGTCATTTTGCCCCTCCTGACCTCATGTGCTGCGTGGCTGATGCGTGCCTCCACACTCGTCATTGGCCCCCGTTGACCTATGCTGTGCTGTGGTGTTTGCCGTACCTACACACAGTGTCTTTTGCCCCTGTTTTGACCTCAATGCTGCTGGGCTGCTTTCCGTGACCTCCACACGTTCATTTTCCCCTCGTGGCCTACCCTGTTTTTGCCACCCCAGAATGTGATTTTGCCCTTTCTGACCCATCCTGCTGTGGCTGCTGCCGTGACCCCCACCTGTTCTTGTCCCACTCTGTGGCCTACTCCCGTTTTTTTTGCCCCCTCCCAAAAGTCATGTGCCACTGTCCCCGACCTCATGCTGTGCTGTGGGCTCCGTGACCTCCACATGGTCATTGTCCCACTCGTGGCCTACCCTGTTTTTGCCACCTCCGAATCTCATTGTGCCCCTGCCTGACCTCATGCGCGCTGTGGCTGATGCCGTGACCTCCCCACTTTCATTGTGGGGACTGTCGACCCCTGCTGCTGCGTGGCTGCTGCCGTGCCCAACACAGTGTATTTTCCACGTCTGACCCCAGCTGTGCTGTGGCGCGCCCTGCCCCCCCCCAACGTTCATTTCCCCCTTTTGTGGCCTACCCTGTTTTTTGCCACTCCAAATGTTGTGCCACTTTCTGACCCCATGCTGCTCTGTGGCTGCTGCCGTGACCTCCACACGTGTCATTGCCCCCTCTGTGGCCTACTCCTGTTTTTTGCCACCTCCAAAGTCATTGTGCCACTTCCTGACCCCGTCGCTGCTGCGGGTGCTGCCGTGACCTCCACATGTTCATTTTCCCACTCTGTGGCCCATCCCTGTTTTTGCCACCTCCCGAATGTCATTGTTTTCCCCTGTCTGACCTCCCTGCGCGTTGGCCTGCCGTGACCTCCCCCACTGTGTCATTGTCCCATCTTGGCCACCCCTTTTTTTTCCACTCCAGAAAGTCATTTTTCCACGTTGACCCCAGTGCTGCTTGGCTGCTGCCGTGACCCCACACTGGTCATTGTCCCCTCGTGGGCCTACCCGTTTTTGCCACCTCCCGGAAAATCTTGTGCCACTTCTACTATGCTGCGCTGTGGTGTGCCCTGACTCCACACTCTGTATTGTGCCATGCTGACCCCATGCTGCTGCTGTGGCGCGCCGGACCCCCCCTGTGTCATTGTCCCACTCTGTGGGCCCACCCGTTTTTTTCCCCTCCAGAATTCATGGCCACTTCCCCGACCTCATGCGGGTGTTGGCTGCTGCTGTGACCTACACACTCTGTATTGTGCCACGCTGACCTCATGCTGCTGCGTGGTGCTGCCGGGCCTACCACTTTCATTGGCCACTGTCTGACCCCCATGCTGCTGCTGCCCTGACCTCCCACTGTGTCATTTTGCCATCGTGGCCTATTCCTGTTTTTTTTTCCACGTCATTTTGCCACTGTTGACCTCGTGCTGTGGGGTGCTGCCGTCACCTCCCACTCTGTCACTAAGTTGCCACCTGAGCTCCGCCTTTTTTTTTTTTTTCCGCTTTCTCTGGCATGACTTTATCAGGCAACATTCCCGCTTCAGTTTTTTGGTCAGTTTTGCCCTCTAAGAGCCGGGGAATTTTATGGAAGCGATTGTAAAACCGGAGTCATGTCGTTCATACAAAAACACCATTGTTTTGAAGACCCAAAACCCAAACTCCCTCTGATATTTAACATGGCACAACGTTCAAAAAGCACCCTGCAGGCCGTCGCCTGAAATACAAAACATCTGAAGCGTGACATCTAAAATATATTCTGAAAAAATAAGCATAGGTCACCTAAAAAAGGGAATAGATATATCTAACAAATTCAGTGGCACACTAAAAACTAAATAAAACCTCAAGGTATATGAAAAACCTGGACTCTTAGTTTACGTATTTTATCAAAAAATTGTATTAAAATCACCCCCCAAAAGTCAAGGGGACCCAGGCAGGTGATCCCCCACACTAAAAAAATTCCTACTAGGGCCCAATCCAAG
>JAODAL010061385.1:10000-20351 GCA_025379985.1 Phyllomedusa bahiana | reverse complement strand
TTAAACACTAAATACAAAAGGCTCATTTCTCCCCGTATCATAAAACCCTAAATCACAGAGCCAGTTTCTCTCCTCTATCAATATCCCTATATATCACGAGAACAGCTTTCCCCTCTATCATATAACCCTATATACCCCCGATGTCACTCCTCCCCTCTTAAATCCTACCAGAAAGGGGGCAAAAAACCACCTGGTAGGTTCCCTTTAAAGCCTAACGATAGCCAGAAAGGGGAGAAAAAAGGGGCAGTGGAATAATTTTAGGGCAAAGTGGAGTTTATTTTCAACTAGAAAACCCACCAGGTCCGTTACTGACTGTGGGCATTAGTTTGTTAAATTAGGGTACCTGGGCACACATTTTGGATTACTCACTTGCTCGCTGTAACAAAGTACACACTGGTAGAGGGGAGAGGGGCTGCAACAGTGACAGTACCCTCCCTTAAGCCCTCTCTTCTTCCATGGCTACAGACTTCTTCGTTAAACACAAACCTGTCTGCTTTCTTGACCTTGGGGGGGTCACAGCAAGAAGAGAGGTGATCGGCAGGGGGAAAGGTGGGCAGACTTGCATCAGACGAGGAGGTTTGAGGTAGCATGAGTGGCTGGCCCCAATAGATAACCTTCGCCCTTTTTCCAATACAACACTGGGCGTGCAGCTGCAACCACGGAAGACCCAGGAGAACTGTAGCAAAGGAACAAGGAAGAACGTAGAACGAGATTTTCTCTTTGTGGGACCTCTCAACCTGTAGAGTTAGTGGCTTGGTATGGAACAGAACAGATTTTTTCAGTATTTCACCATTGATAGAGGAAAATTGCAGAGCCTTTTCTAGATGGAAGACAGGCAGGCAGCACTTGGAAACTGACAGATGGATAAAGTTTCCAGTGGAACCAGAGTAAGGAATAACAGGGGGCTTAAAGTGAAACCCGATCAGGGGTGAGAGTGATGGGGGGGTCAAATCTTCACCCAAGGGTTTCTCTCCTATGAGACCTAGGGGTTTCCAGGGCACAGTCGGACGAACTGGTTTTTAAGGAAGTGCTAAGCACCGTCACAGTACAGGCATAAGTTCAGACTGCACCAGTGAGTGTGTTCCTCCCGCGTTATATGAACGTTGTCTACCTGCATAATTTCATCTTAAAGAAACACAGGATGCTGGGTGAGGGAGACTTGGGAAGACAGGGGTAAGGTGAGGAAGACTGCAAGGCTGTAGGACAAGTTGCTGGCAAGCCTAACTTTTTTGAAAAACGGATGGCAATCCTGGTAACTAGGGCGATGAAATCGTCCAGGGTAGTTGTTTTGTTACAACCAGCCAGTCCGTCCTTAATTTGCCTGGTGGGGTCTTCCCAGAAGGCCACCACAGGGGCCACATTATTCCAGGCAAGCTCAGAGGCAGAACTGAATGGCGTATTGGCCCACCGTGGAATCATCTTGTCTGAAGCGGAGCAGAGAATAAGCAGCAGAGGTATTGTTCCCATGCTCTTCAAAGACTTTACGGAAGGTGCTCAAGAATTTCTGAAGATCCACCATCAGCCAGTCCCCTCACTACCATAAGGGTGAGGGCCATGCCAAAGCTTCCCCTGAGAGAAGGCTGATGATGAAAGCCCCTTTGACTCGATGAGACGGGAACCTCAAAATGCCAGGACCTAAAAATGGGTGGTGCACTGATTGAGAAATCTGTGACATGTGTTAGGATCACCGTGATAACGCAAGGGCAGAGGTGGTTGCAGACTGGGACTGGCAGTGGCAATGGAAGGAGGAGCTACTACAGGCACAGATTCAGATGTAGCTTCAGTGAGACGTGCAGTAAAGGACTGAACCATATGAAAAATTGCTCTAGACGGACGCCATGACAGGTTACTACAGCTTCGATATGCTGCATGTCAGGCAGGGGAACATCAGCTGGATCCATGGTCAATTTGAACTGTAACGGAGGGAAGCTAGGGATGTGGATTCTCAGTGTCACTGTGAAAGATGGAGATGCAGGGAGGGGAGTCTAAGGTGTCCCCGGGTCTAACAAGGCTGGTTTGGACTCGGGCTGCAAAAACCCCTCATTTCGCTCCCCCTTTAACGTGCCCACTTCGTGACACCCCAAAAATCCGGAAAAGTAGGAGGGTGTAAATTAGGCAAGGTGAGGGGTCACAGTAAAGGTTTGCAACCGATGACAAAATACGGGAGCCCCGGGCGGGTTTGCAAAAGGTTTTGTACAGCGGGGTGACAGCGTTACGGGTAGTAAAACGGGCATAGCGGCGGGTTAACGCAGTATGGGTAAACGTAGGAACCTTTGAGTCATTTAAATGTAGGTAACCGGACACCCTTTTAAGGGGTTTCAGGATCAATATAGAGACATCAATGAACTGATCCAGAGCACAGGCAGGAAGTTATTTAAGTCCCAAGGGGGGTAAAAGGTCTTGGCCGGGTTAATTGGGAGGGGGAAATAAAGGGCGCAGGACCTAAAGAGGCTTTTTTTTAAAAACCTATTTTTTGTTTAGTTTTTTTAATTAGTTGCAGTGTTTTTCACCGTATTTTGGTTTCTAAAAATTTTTTTTTAGTGGGAAAGCCCATGTTAGGCAACTTCATGGGTAAAATGCCCCTGTTCCCCATCATTGCCCATGTCTCTTTTTGCACCCCTTCCCCCCTTTGGGCCCAGCTTTTGTATTACCTTTTCCTTTGCTCCTGCTAAAGTCCCCCTGCTGTCCTTAAACATTTGGCCCCCAACTTTTTTGGGGTTTTGTTGTTTTTGGGGATTTATATGGGCACAGCAGATTCGGTGTAAAATCTGATTCACATCTGTGTTGGAGGTCCCACTGGGACCCTTTCCCATTAAAAATTTTCCAAAAACCCCAAAAGGGAAAACCCTTTATGGACCCCTTTTATGGGTCAATAGGGTTCATCGAGTGCTGTTGGGATCAGTCATGTACCACATTTTGCATAGCCATTATTATTAAACAGAAATAGCGCGAAAGATGTAAAAGGCCCTTACCCTCACCCTGCACGAAACCAAAGGGGGACTGGAGACATGGTATCCAGAAAAAGTCTTAGGGGTGAAAGAGTAATTTGGCCTAAAAGTACCTGGTGCCCAAATTCCAATATAAGCAGTGCCTAAGAGTCCCCAGGACAACTTTAAGCACTTATGTTGATGCCAACATTCTAACTGGCCTAAGTCACAGCTATCCACTAAAAATTACTTCTTGCAGTTAAAATAGTGCAATCCTGAATGCACTGGCAGATCCATGTGTACAGTTTCAAGAAAAATTAAATTAATCTTTTGGAGTTACTTTTTTGCTTTGAAAATGTTTTGCTAAAAAAATTGTGGGTCTAATTGTTCTTTATTCACAATTGTACAAAAAGGGCATGTTTCCAGGGGAAAAGGTTTTCGGCCCGGTTTTTCAGGGGGTTTTTTGGGGTTTTTTCAGCCCGAAAAAAAAACCCCGGCCGAAAAATAAAAACCCAACAAGGGTTTGCTCTATGCAAAACATGTGCGCAGTCCCCACTGCACATTTTTTTGCTGCCCCGGAAGGGTTTTTGCCCCGGGGGTCGGCGGAAAAAACTTTGTAGAACCCAATCTTCGGCCCGGGTTTTCCCGCGGAAGATTTGCTTTCCCCAAGGGAAAAGGGGGAGGGCCTTCTCCGCTCATCGCGGGGGAAAACCCGTCCCCCCCCGGGGGCCTTTGGGGTTTTAAGGGGCGAAAAAAACAACAAATCCCGGGCCGGGAAAAACTTGCAGTGGGAACGCGCCCAAACAATCCCCTTAACAAAATAACAAAAAAAGGTTTTCCCTCCCACAGAAAAAGAAATACTGTGGATTTCACCCATTTTTTAGTATTTCAAAACCCCCAAAGGGAATCTGAAAAGCCCAGCAATAAAAACCCCAAAGCTTTTATAGACATTTTTTAACCCAACTGCAATAAAAAACTCCCAATTTTCGGGGATTTTTTGCGGTTTGCCTCGTTTTTCCTTTTTTTTAATTTTTTTTTTTTTCTTTTTACGGGCCCAAAAGGGCAAAAACAAAACCCGACAAAAAACCCGACTAAAAACAAAAAAACCGGGGTTTTTTGTGAAATTCAGTGCCCAAAAAACACGGTCCTGCATGGGGGAAAAAATGCCTTTGGGTTTTCCCGATTTTTTTTTGGTTAAGCGTTTGCCCTTCCCCCCTTTAATACTGGTCAAGCCCTTTTTATCAAACCCCTTTTGGGCGCCTGTAAAAAAGGGGGCCCTGTGTCTTAAGCTGTCCGATAAAGTATGAATTTGGCCTACACCCAAAATTTGCATGCTGTACAGACCTGCATTTTTTGTATGCCCCAATTCTACAGGGAGTGTCGGCCCAGATTCGTACGATGAAAACACTTTTATGAATTTTTTCACAAAAAAATTTGGGGTTTAAAAAAGGGTCAACCAATCCAAAACCATTTTCAAATTGGCAAAGGGGGAAAACAAATTTTGGGCGATACATTTTTAGGCGCCACTTTTTGGTGCATAAATTGTCTCCCCGGGCTTTTTAAATTAATGTTTTGCCGTTGTGGACAATTTATGCCCCAAAAAATGGCGCCTAAAGTGTTTTTAATAGAGATGATGAAGGGCCTAAAATAATTTTGGGAGAATACGACTGTCGAGGTGGGGGCCACTTTTTATTATGTCGGTTTTTAAAACCCGGGAAAGAAACAGAAAATCAAACCTCGGGGATCAAAATAATTTTGGGCTCACAAATGCTTTTACCCTTTAAAAAAAGGGCATCAAACCCTGGTTATTTGACAAATCTGTTCTTCAAAAAAAAATTTTGGGTATCCTCATGCTTTTATGCAAAAAGGGGGATTAAAAAAGTACTTGAGAAAATTGTATACGTCATTCCATGGTTAGATGAAAGTGGAAAATATGCCAAACTCTTGATTTTCCAACTAGTGCACAATGGGCATTCTTGAAAAAGAACCCAATGATAACAGCAAAAAATTACAAAAAAAAATTCTACAAGCTGAAAAAAACCTTTTTTAATTTTTCCCATTTTTTAAGAAAAACACGGGAAACACTTTTCATGGGTGGGTAAAGATGAATGAAGTGACTGCTGTCCAAAAAATAAGGTCTAAAAATAAATTTTAACCCATTCCACGTTTGCCTGAGTTGACCTTTAATTTCCCTCGGGGAAAATTGTTCTTTTAACAGATGCGTTTAAAAGGGGAACTGTTTTGAAACAAAGGCACAACATTAAATTAAAGAAAAAAAGAAACAGTTCACAACCCCAAAAACCTCCTTCAAACCCTGAAAAGCATAGTGGGGAAAGGGCATTATTTTTGGGGGGTTTCCCTGTTTTTTCCCTCAGAGCATGGAAAATGTATAAAGGGGGAAAACAGTCCATTTACCTAAAACTAAGTTTTTGAATGGGCCCAAATTTTGACTTTTAAACCTTGTTATGCGAAAAACATTTTTCTAGGGGGTTTTTTTTCTAACAATTTTTTGTAAGTGTGTGAACCTTATATGCAGCTACAGGAAGCAATTGGTGGAGGTGATTGCTGATAAAGGAGGATTTTTGAGTTTTTTTAAATTTTTAAAGGTTACTTTTTTTCCCCCTTTCACTTTAGGGCGACATGTATGAAACCTGTTGTGAACACACCGGTTTTAAATCCCTTTAGAGGAGTGTAGACGGTGCCAGTATGTATGAAAGTGACTTCCCGCCTTTATTAAAATGTGTCCCTTTTGACATGTGTTTGACGCCCCTTTTTCAGCTGCTTCCCTTTAGGTTTTTGGTGGCCCGCCAATCAGTGCAGAGCACAGATGGGAGTCCCAAAAAAAAAAACATCCGAGGGGGTTTTTAGGGATCCATTGGGTGCCTTTAAAAACACTTTACCAAAAATTTTGTTTTAAGTCACTGTATTTTTCCCTTTTAACGGCCCTTTTGCCCTTACTCCCCTGTATGAACCCCACTGCGCCTCTGTGTGCTTTTTTTTGCCAGGGAGGCAGGAAAAAATCATTTTAAAAATCTAGCGAATTTTTCACCGAAAAAAAACTGTTGTTAGATAGTCGGGGGGGGGGGGTTTATATCATTTAATTAAGGGGGGTTTTTTATAGAAAAAAATTTTGGGAAAAGTATATATTTTTTTATAGCTGGCTGCATTTTTCCCCATCTTATTTAGAAATGCCTAAAAGTTCAATTTTTTCCCCGTTTTAGGGGTCCCGCTTTCTACAAAAACCCCCATAAGCAAAACTCCCATAGAAAAAAAAGCAAAAGGGTTTCAGTGTTGCTGCCCGGGGTTTTTTCCATAAAATTTGGCTTAACAAAAATTCATAAAAGAAATTTTTGTAACACTTTGCTAACAGCAAATTTTAGGGAATCCCCAAAAAATTCTGTTTTGCAATGTTTCTGTCGGGGCTTCCCAAAAAAAAAACCGGCAACGATATTTTCCCAAAAAAAAATCTATTTGTAATAGTAAATTTTTTTAGCCGCAAATTTTTTGGGGTTCCACAAAAGTTCTGTTTTTCACTTTTTGCAAACCAGGGGTTTATTCCATTTGGGCCCGGTTCCCCAAATTTTCCCAAAAAATTTAATTTTTTTAAAAACTATTTTCTTGCGGGAATATTTGGGGTTTTCACAAAAGTTTTGTTTTGCAGTGTTGGGTGTCAAGGTTTTCCATAAGACACCCCTTCACGTATTCCCCTAAAAAAGAAATCTATTTGTAATACTATTAGCTCGTATTTAATTTTTTGGAATTTAAGAAAACCTCTGTGTTGCACTGTTTGCTGTCAGGGTTTCTTCCCCTAAGACACCTTTTACAGATATTCCATAGAAAGAAATCTATTTGGTTTTAATTTTTTTAAATTTTTTAGCAAACAATTTTTTGGGGTTCCACAAAATTCTGTTTTTTCATGTTGCAGCCAGGGTTTATTCCATTAGACACCCTTTACCCAAAAATTCCCAAAAAATCTATTTTTAATACAAAATTTTTTTGCTTTCATAAATTTTTTTTGGGAATTTCACCAAAAAATTTTGTTTTGGGAAATGTTTCGTCAAGGTTTTTTCCCTAAGACACCATTCACAGATATTCCATAGAAAAAAACAATTTTGTAATTTCTATTAGGTTTGTAGTTTAAATTTTTTTTGGGAAAAAAAAAGACCCCCTTTTGGTTTCACTGTTCTGGGCTGGGTTCTTTCCCTAAAACACCTTTCCCCAATTTCCTTTAAAAAAAATCTATTTGTTTAGTAATTTTTACAGCAAATTTTTGGGGGTTTCCCCCAAAAAATTTTGTTTTGCAAATGTTGCAAACCATGGTTTTTCCATTAGACACCGTTCACCCAAATTTTCCCCCAAAAAAAAAAAATTTTTAAAAACTATTTTCTTGCTTTCATATATTTGGGGGTTACACAAAAGTTTGTTTTGCAGTGTTCTGCCCGGGTTTTTCCCTAAGACAACCTTTCCCCGATATTCCCTAGAAAGAAATCTATTTGTTTTTACATTTTGTTTGTAGTTAATTTTTTTGGGAATTTTAAAAAGACCTCTGTGTTCACTGTTGCTGTCAGGGGTTTTTCCATAAGAACCAAACCGGGGGTTTTTTTTAACAAAGGGGAATTTTTTTTTTTCCAACCAAAGAAAAGGGGGAAATTATTTTGGGTTTTTTTAATTTTTTTGTAGGCAAGGTTTTAAACCCAAAATTTTTTTTTTTTGGTTTCAAAAGAAAAAAAGAATTCTGTTTTTCGCATTTTTTCTACAAGGGACAGGGTTCTTCCCTAAACACCGTTTGCAGGGTTTTTAAATAGGGGAAAAAATCATTTGTAATACTATTTGCTAACAGCAAATTTTTGGGATTCCCCAAAAGTCCGGGTTTTTCAGTGTTTTCCCGTCAGGGTCCCTTTCCCTAAAAACCCCATTTCACAGATATTTAAAGGAAAAAAAATTTTATTTCTACTCCCATTTTTTCTGTTGGAAAAATAAGGGCATTTAAGAACACTTTTAATGTTTCTGTCTTGTTTTCAGGTTCCTTTTTCCCAAAATACATTTCACAGAAATTCCATAGAAAAAAATTTTGTTTCCCAATCCGTTTCCGTTGGGAAAACATAGGGATTGTTTGAACACTTGGATTCACTGTCTTTTTGGGGTACAGTTTCCCTTTTGTAAGAAAACTTTTGAACAAAAACCCTTTACCTTTTTAATAAATTTTTAATTTTTTTAAAAGCGTGAACTAGAGGTTTGGGAAAAGGAAAACAAGGAGGGGTGTTAAAGGGCGTGAAGCAAGGGGGATGAGACAGGGCCCCTCCCCTTTCCCTTGGTTTCCCGGGCAACACACAACCCAAACCAAAATTGTCAGTCGCAGGACCGCAGCCTGTCATCGCTTGGTTTATTTCCCTGTGCGTTCATTTCTGAAGAGCAGCAAAAATCTGTTTTTTTCAGTGGTTAAACACCCTGCATCCAGCGTTTTAAAAACCCTTCCTTCAGTGAAGGGCAAAAAATATCAAACAAACATCATCAGTCCAAAAATGAAGGGAAAAATGGGCCCCCAAAAGTCACCAATAAAAAAACCACAAAATAGAAATCCTTTTTAAGAGGCTCTTTGATGGCACAATGCGGTAAGGGTCAGAAGGCATTTCAAAAGATCAAGAGGCCAAAGAGGATGATTTTGTCTGCTGTGACACCCAATCGCTGATGCCCTCAGAGGAGGAGAAGGAAGCGGGTACCTCTCTTTCTGCTCGACTCGCCATTTTTATGGTGCGAAAATGATGAACACAAGAGGTAAAAGGCGTGGAATCCGGTATATATTCTCCAGACCCTTCCGTAAACATGGAGTTGTGCCTTTGTCAACATACATGCACATCTACAAGAAGAGCGACATTGTGTACATTAAGGGTATGGGCACCATACAAAAAGGCATGCCACATAAATGCTATCATGGCAAGACTGACAGGATCTACAATGTTACACAGCATGCTGTGAGTTTAATTGTGAACAAGCAGATCAAGGGTAAAATCCTTGCCAAAAGAATCAACGTCCGTGTGGAGCACATTCATCACTCCAAGAGCAGAGATAGTTTTCCCCAGCGCGCCAAGGAATATGAGAGGAAGCCAAGGAGAAGGGCACCTGGGTGGAACGGAAGCGTCAGCCAGCTGAACCAAGAGAAGCTCACTTCGTCCGCACTCATGGAAAGGAACTTGAGCTCCTTGAGCATTCCCTATGAGTTTATGGCATAATGTCACAATATCTTTTGCAAAATATTCCATTGTTGCTTAAGCATAAGGATGTGATGGAGCTATGTAAGGCTTTTTCAAATTTTATATGGAGGGGCAAGCACTCTCGTGTAGGCAGAAATTTCTAAAGTGCTACTCGGATCTTGACTGTCTCCTGAGGAAGGCTCAAGGTCTTAGCTCACACTTCTGGCATTCGCACCCTGCTTCAGCCTGACTGTCAGCATTGCAAATGTCATCAAATTTTATTCTGAGTGTCCAAAAAGTCATGTTTGCTGGTTTTGGGGTTAGGGTACCGTAAAAGGAGTCCCAGGGGTGCCAATAGGGCAGTACTCCTGTCAGGGGCCCTAATCAAAAAGGGGCCCAGCGATATGTTAAAAATAGGAGCTAGTAATGGGTGGGGCCCCATTTGACTTAGCTGCATGGGACCCTAAAACGGGTAACCCCTTAACGACCCTGGACGTATGAGTACGTCCCAGGGCCGCTAACGGGCTTTGCAGGGGGATTGCTCAGCTGATCGCCGCTAACACCCGGCAGTAACAGCGCCGGCGGGTGGCGTCGTCCGCTGGCGCTGTTTAACCCGTCAGACTCTGCGGCAAAGATGGCCTCGGCGTCCTGATGAATGACGATCGGTGCGCAGCAGTGGGGAGCCGTGTAAAGGCTCCCGTCACTGCCATGTCCCGCTTTTGCCCCACTTACGGCCGTTGACAGGAAGTGGGGAAACCGCCATCTTTGTACACCCTAGTGCATTGCCTATGCAATGCATTAGGCTGTATTAACAATCACGCCCCCTAGTGGTCAAGCACCATAGGGGGGCTGAATGTTACAGTGAAAAAATAAATAAATAAAGTTTTAAAGTACAAAAAAAAAGTATTAAAAGTACAAATCTCCCCCTTTTCCCTATTTTACAAATAATACAAAATAATAAAAAGTTACACATATTTGGTATCGCCGCGTCTGAAAAATTCCAATCTATAAAAATATAACATCATTTATCCCGTACGCCGAACAACGTGGAATTAAAAAAAAATTCCAAACGCCAAAATTCAGTTTTTTGGTCATTTTGGTCATTTTACAATAAAAGTGATCAAAAAAGTCGCATGCATTCCAAACTGCTATCGATAATAAGTACACTTCAGCCCGCAACAAATGCACCCTCACTGACATCCGTAGGTGTTAGTACAAAAAAGTTATTGGTCG
>JAODAL010061385.1:0-5000 GCA_025379985.1 Phyllomedusa bahiana | reverse complement strand
GGGTTTTTGCCCCCTTTTTAAACCCCCATTAAAAAAAAAAAATTCCTTTAAAACCCTTTTTTTTCCCCGGGGTTGAAAAAAAAAAACACAGTTTTGGGGGTTTTGAGAAATTTGGAAAGGGTTTAAAGAGGGAAAATGTAAACCGGGGCCTTAAAAAATTTTGGGGCCCCTTTTTTTTCTCCTTGGAAACCACCCCACAGTTTCCCTGTTTTTTGAAGGAAGGTAAAAAACCTTTATTTTTTGAACGTTTTCATTGATACAAAAAATTTTGCCGCCCTTTTTTTCCCTTCCTAGGGTTTTTAGGGTTTAAATAAATTTTTAAATTGACCCAAAACCCTTTTTTCCAAAAAAATTTTTACTATTTTTGAAAAAAATTCCCCCAAAACCCTTTAAACCCCCTTTTTAAAAGGGACCCGCACCCCATTTTTTTTTAAATTTCCTGTCCCCCCCAAAAAACCCCTTTTTTTTTTAAACCCGGAGGGTTGGGGGGCCCCAATTTTAATTTTTTGTTAAAAACTTTTTGTTTAACTTTCAACAAATTTCCCATGGGGGTTTTTTTTCCCAAAAAAGGTCTGCGTTCCTTAAAGGGGGGTTTTTGTCCCCGCAAACAAAGAAAATATTTTTCTTTTTGTGGGGAAAAACACAAAAAAAAAGGGCTTTTTTTCCCAAATATATTGCTTTTTTTTTCCTTTTTTTTCCCCAAAAGGAAAAATTTCCCAGAAAAAAAAGAAACATAAAAAAAACGTCCCCCAAAAGAAAATCCCCTTTTTTTGGGACCCCCAAAAAAGGGCCACATTTCCCAAAACGGGGGCCCCAAAATTTGGGTTTTCAAAAACCGCACCCCAAAATTTTTTTTTTTTCCCTATGGGGGATTTCCCCACTTGAAATAAAAAATGAAAGTAGAAATTGAAATGTAAATTTCCCTTAAAAAAGGGAAATTTCCCAAAAACCCCCCACACCCAAAAAGATCCCCAAGTAAAACAAAGAAAAAGCAGCAAAATCCACCTCCGTCCCCGGGAAAACGGAAAAATTCCCTGTTTTTCCCTTTTTGAAAACCAATAAAAATAAAAACTGAAAAACCCTGTTTAAAAAAAAACTTTTTTTTTATGGTTTACTTTTTTTTTTAAGGGGCCCCCCAAAAAAAAATTGGTTTTCCAATTTAACAAATCTGAAAACGACACTGTGAAAAAACCCAAAATTTTTCCCAGCACCCCCCCCAGAAAAAAGAAAAAATTTTTTAACCCTGGGGATCCCCTGACTATGGTAAATGTTCACAACACCCGGTTTTTGGGGGGTTTGGGTTTGAACTTTCCCTTTTAAAATACGTTTTTTTTGGAAAATTCCCGTCGTTCCCCCCCCCAAAAAACTGACCCCAAACAGGGTTACCCCTTAACAAATAAAGGGCCAAAAAATTGGGAAAAATTTTTAAAACCCCCGGGAAACCCTTTAAAAAAAAACCACACACCCCGATTTTTTTCACAACAAGTTATGGGTTTGTAAACGCGTCCCCAATTGCGCCCCTTTCGGTATTTTCCCCCAAAAATAAACCCAATCCCCCAATTTTCCTCAGCCCCTTGTTTTTCGCATCCCAACCCCGGGGGTCCAAAAAACCCCGGTTTTGGGCCCCTACGTTTTGGGAAACCAAAACTTTTTTGCTTTTTTTTTTTTTTTGGATGCGTTTTTTTGGGGGTTTCCAAAAAACGGTTTTTCCCCAAAAATGGGGTTTTCCAAAAAAATGTTTGGTGTGAAACACCCTCCTAGTTTTTGGGGCCCAACCCCTTCTGAGGGCAAAACCAAAGCAAAAAAACCTTTTTATAAATTACAAAAGGGAAAAAAGAGAAAAAAATTTTGGCCCCCTTTTGGCCCTTTTTTTGGGCAGTTTTGCCCCCCTTTCTTTTTAAAAAGAGGGTTTTGAAACAAATTTTGGGCCTCCTAAAACCCCCATTAGGGAAAGGGTTTAAATAGCCATGGAAACCTTTTTTATCACTGAAAGGGTTTTTCAAAAGATGGCCCCTTTCCCTGCACTAAAAAAATTTCCCCTGGGGCTTTTTTCTGTAACTATATAAAAATTAAATTTTTAATAAAATATATAATATAAATTATAAAATATATAATAATTAAATACAAAAATTATGTTTTTGGTGGTGTGTTGGTTTGGGAAATGTAGTTAAAAAAAAAATTTTAAAAATTTTACAAACAAAATAAAATTTTTTTTGGGGGTTTTTTATGAAAAAAATTACTAAAAAAAAAATTGAAAAAGTAAAATTTTATTGTCCCAAAATTATGCCCATTTTATTTAAAAAATGTTTTTTAAAGGCTTTTTTTTTAGAAAAATTAAAAAAATTTTTATGTATATTAAAGAAAATTTTTTAGTAAATTTGAATTTTGGTTTTTTTTTATGGAAATGAGTTTTAAGCGATGTTTGTCCCTTTTTTGTAAAAAGGGCCCAGAGGGAAAGGGGGAAAAATTTTCTCCCACTTTTAATTATTTGATTGGGGGGTTTTATTTTGGCTTTTTTTTGAAAAAGGGGAATGAAAAATTTTTAACGTTAAAATTTTTTTTTACACCCAACTAGAAAAAAATTTTCCCAACAGCACTCATTTAATTTTTTAAAAAGGGGTTTGACGGGGAAATTTAAAAAAAACTTTCATACATCAAGATTTTGCAAAACATAAAATATAAAATTTGTGGATGCTTCAGTAATGTTTAATCGTGACAAACGTTTTCGGTTAACGGGTAACCTTTTGGGTCAAGGGGCCAGAAGAAAATTGCAGTGAAGATAATACGTTTTGAGGAAAACAAAAATTCAAAAAGCATCCGGGGGAAAAAAAGGGAATCCTCCGCATGCAAAAGGTGGGAAAAAAATAAGCCCCAATATAAAAGCCCAGACAATAAAAAATAAAAACATGAAGGGGGATGTATTTCACCTCTCTTGCTGTACATAACTGGTACAGCAAATTTTTAAAAACACTCAAAAAAGGAAATATAGGCGCTCTGCTTTTTAAGGGGACCCACACTCCCGGGCTCCCACTGGTTCTAGGCGTCCCACGGGTTTCCGCGGGGACAAAATTTGATTGTAGAAAAAACAAGGCGGTTTTTTTAAAAAAAGGTCCTTCAAAGAGCCCTGCGCAGCAAGGGGACCCCCCACCAACAAATAAAAATGGGTAGAATTTTAACTATTTTTAGAAAAAAAATGGTGACCCTTTTTTTTCGCGGGCCCCTCTGACCCACTTCTTCAACCATGAAACCAGGTTTAAGACACTTTGTTTATATACTATTCACTAAAGGAAGGGGCGGAGTGAGATTGCCGGGGGACTTCACTCCGCCTGCTTCCATTCAGATACATACAAACAACAACACATTAGTCCTTTTTCATAATATTTCCTCTTATGATTGCAATAAATATAATAAAAATTTATAATAATAAATAATAATAAATATACCTTTCGAAGATCAACATATATCTATAAAAACGATACAATAACCTAAAATAAAAAAAAATTATATAATATATAAATATAAATATACTCTTGAAAAGTTAAAATTTTAATTAAAATTTTTTTTCATTCTATAGTTTCTTGTAACTCGTTCAAACCATGAGGCTTAAGGGTGTTGAGACGGTAAAATCCAATAAATTTCACGCATATCTAATTTTTTTGCCTATCTCTAACATTTATCCCTATATATTCTATAGGCTGTAGGGTGAATTTTGGCTCCAGCCCCGGGGTGGACCCCGACAAAGTGCCGAGGGAGACTGAAATAGTAATTTTGGTGGTTAACGTTATAATCTATGGTTGACAGTTCCCCCTCGACAACTTCAATCGAGGCTTTCCCACGAACTGGATACCGCAGAAACATGTATCAAATAGACCACATAAACAGGCACATGTTAACTTGCCAATTATTGGAAAGGTTTCTCTCCAGTGGAGTGAGACTTGAAAACCTTAATCGCATACCAACATGGCGCAACATTTACACTGTCGTGATTACATTTAAAAAGATCCTTCTCATTTTCTTGGGGGAATCTCTCACAATTTCTTTATTAAATTGTCTAAGTCTAGAAGGTGCTATAGTGCTTTTGAAACGTATTCGCCCTTCTATATATACAACCGAGGGCATTTTGGTAAAATAGGCTTTAACACTGGATCTAAAAGTAACACATTCCAATGTTTTACGTAAAATATTTTTAAAAACCTTGAATTGAGTATTTTTGTGTTGTGATAAAACTAAAATCATGTTCTGTATTGTTCACTTTTACTTTCGCTGTTCTTTTAAAATTCAATAATTCATCCTGGGTATAGAAGGGCGAATACGATCAAAAGCATTATAGCACCTTCTAGACTTAGACAATTTAATAAAAAAAATTGGGGAGAGAATTCCGCCAAAGAAAATGAAGTGGATCTTTTAAATGTATCACCGACAGTGTAAATGTTGCGCCATGTTGGGATGCATAAGGTTTTCAAGTCTCACCCACTGGAGAAACCTTTCCAATAATTGGGAAGTTTAAAATGTCCTCGTCTTATGTGGTCTATTTTGAAACACATGTTTCGGGGGTATCCAGTACGTGGGAAAGACCTCGATGAAGTTGTCGAGGCGAACTGTCAACCATAGAAAAAACGTTAACCACCAAAAATTACTATACATCTCCCCGGCACTTCGTCGGTCCACCCCGGACTGGAGCCAAAATTCACCATACAGCCTATAGAATATATAGGGATAAATGTTAGAGATAGGCAAAAAAACATTAGATATGCGTGAAATTTATTGGATTTACCGTCTCAACACCCTTAAGCCTCATGGTTTGAACAGTTTTCAAGAAACTATAGAATGAAAAAAAATTTTAATTTAAAATTTAACTTTTCAAGAGTTATTTAATTTATATTTAATTTAAATTTTTTTTATTCTAGGGAATTTTATCGTTTTTATAGATATACTGTTATCTTTTAGAAAGGTATATTTATTATTATTTTTTATTAATTTTTTTATATTTTTGCAATCAT
>JAODAL010061384.1:0-20352 GCA_025379985.1 Phyllomedusa bahiana | reverse complement strand
TGTTTCCCCAGACGGAAAGACAACATTTCCAAGGCCAAAGCCTGGCAATGCCGAATTCAGGTTTTTGGCTTTGGGATGGTTTGGGTTAAGTGTTTCTTTCTCCCCCAAAACCTGAGAAAAGAAGGCTGGCTGTAGACTGGCCACTGTACAGCGTGCAGGTCGTCAAACGGGTGGAAGGAAAATGGGTAGGATGGGTTCCTCTGGTGGTGCGGGTGGTACTCGGGCGACGGTGGAGGCTGAAACAGAGGCTATCCCTGATCATGACTCTGAGAGACATGGACAGCTGAGGAACGCTTGGGGGTGGCGGAGGTGGAGGAGGAGACAGAGGGTGTGACAGTGGTTGTAAGCCCGGCATCGGTGTGGCCTTTTTTGGCAAGTGTTGCCTCCATTTCAACTAAATGTAATTCGCTGCATGTGACTAACTGTTGGGGGTGGTTAAACAACGATTTGCTCTACGATGCGTTTAACGGAAAAGGGCATATGACATCGCTGGGTGAATCAGAGGCTTGCTCAAAAAGTCCCAGGCTTGAGAGGTCCTGGACCTTTTCGACGGCGATAAGCGAGGACCCGTGTTTCGCTGATGTGGCGGGCGGAATCATCTCAGCTTACTTCTAACGACCGCCCTCTCCCTTTTGAGGCGGGCCCCGTACTGACACTCCCCCATCGTCTTCCACCTCGTCCAGTGATCAAGAGCTCGAAAAGAAAAATTCTGCTGAAAAGACCACGTTGGGATCCGCAATGTCGTCACCCATCACTCATCAACACAGGTAAATTTGGGTCGTCCTACATTCTGAAACCCAGGAGCTGAGGGCTACAAGCAAGGGCACTGCAAGGCGTTGGCCGACCCGGGATTTTTGCCGATTGACCGGCTTTTCTCCTTCGATGGAAACGTAACTGGCATAAAAGAGCAAAAAAATCATCCTCTTGGCCTCTTTGGCTTTGGAATGTCTTCTGACCCAAAAAAATTTTTTGTCATCAAAGAGGTCTTCAAAAAAAGGGTTTACCACGTGGGGTACAGGTTGAATTTGGGCGCTTCGCTTTTTTGGACGGATTGCTGAAGATATGATGACGACATTTGTGGCCGTGACTTGAGGATGAAGGGGTAAGATGCTGGATGCAGGTTGCATTAACCACTGAAGAACAGATTGCGATGCGTTTCGTTACTGAGATTCACAGGGCCCTGACTCAGCGATGACAGGCCTGATGGTCCTGCAACCGACGATCCCTGGCAATGCGTGTTGTCGCCAAGGGACTGGAAGGAGCACCTTCTCTCGTACCTCTACCTCCATGTCCTACACCCCTCTTTGCTTGCTTACCACCTGCATTTCGATCCCTGTTTAGAAAGATAAAATTTAAGAAGTATGGAAGGTTTTTGTCAGGTCTCTTATTAAAAGACAAGGCATATCACAGCTATGTTAAATAACTATAATTTCTACAGCAACTATGATTTAGAAACTGACATGTTTCTAGCGAATACCTGTGAAATGCGGCCTGTAGGAAGAACAGTAAGACAAAAATCAACGGTGTGTTCTTCTTCAGTCCAGGGCTTTAAAATGGCCCTGTAGGACTAGGAATGATGTTTTCAAATCAAAACTTTCTACAAGTGCGCCAACTGAGATTCAACGAGGCAACTAAAAACTTATTCAAAAGTTACAAGATGAGAAATTGCTGTTTTTTTGCTCAAGCAAATGACAACGAGAACAGTTGCTAGGAAAATTTGTTATATTCAGGCTACTTGTCGTTACAAACGGTTGGCTATTTGAAATATATATAGGGTACCGCCAACACGTGAATACGCTATTAAAAAAATTATATCGGATAAACTAAACGGTGGTTTTCGATCACCGCTATTAAATACAATTGCGTGAGACTACAAAATTTATGTATTCCAAATTTATGTAAAGGTGGTTATATGAACAAATGGGGCACACAAGTAAAAAAAACACTTTGAAATGTATAATGGATAATCAAGTTTGTTTTTGACTATGAAATTACAACAAGATTACTAGCAATATTTTTGATATGGTAATATCGTACTAGATGTGTCTTTGAACAAAGCTGGGCTGTGCTAGAGTGAAAAACCACCCCCCACTCCCCCATAATGAAATTAAATTGTGTACTTGTACGGGTGGGCGCTGACCCCGTTCCGGGTCGCGGTACACTAACCCGTGGTCCGCTCAAGAGCGGTATGCAGTCTGTGAATTTAAAGGGCAGTGCACCGGGTATTTGGCTACTTGCGGTCACTGCCCTTCATTTAAGCCTGCCCTGCCTGGGATGTTGCGGATCTTTAGGTCGTCTTATGTGCCATTTTAAGGCTACTGAGAAAGCGTTCCAAACACTTGTTATGATCTTTACGTGTACCGTACGTTAGCTTCCGTTCTCGACCAAGTTCTTGCGCCTCGTCATCGACTATGCTGTCCAACGAACCACCGAAAACTCTTGCGTCTAGCCGACTCTTCTGCCTGTTCCGATTAAGCACGGCCATGCCTGACGATTATGATGCAAGCATATACTTTGGCGCTGCCATGCAAAGCAAGTCGTCAAGGGGTAACGCCCCTCCGCCTGCAGAAGTCCATTCCGCTTTGCGGGGAGATTGGTTGAAAGGGAACTTATTAGATTCCGTTCTGGGTTGGCTTACACAATCGCTTGCTCCGGTGGGTCCAGTGGATTCACTTTACGTCCAGGTAACGTGACGCATAGTAGATCCGACCATGGATCCCGCCAAGGGCGAAGCCTCTGCCGCTCGACTCGCTCGACCTCACCGCCATTGTGGAACCAGCAGTCGCAACGATCCGCTCAGAAAGCCACAACTTCAGCAATCTCTCCGTCCTTCGAGCTAGCAGTTCCTGGCGCCCAAGCGCAGCAATCCGCTGTCTCGGTTCGGCTTCGACGCTGGGTTCCACGATCCGTTATGTCTATGCCATTCCAAAATCTCGATGGGGACTACAGGCTGCCAGGGGCTTTATCACCAATGCTCCCTGAGCAAAATCGAATTAATGGGCAAACCAATTTCCTACCTACACGGTTATGGTGGCTCTTTTCGTATTGGCCTTCTTCGGGATAAGCCTGGCATTGGGCTTCTCCTTTGGACTAGCGACGATCCAGTACAGCTAACTGGTACTTCCTACACCGTGTTTAGGAGTGTATTCGAGGAAAGGAACCGTCCCGGGTTCTTCTGGCGACGCTTTGCTAAACCTGCGCAAGGGGAGATTATCGTAGGCTCGATATGACATACGTTTCCGCATTTGGTTCGAGTTGTCTTGGAGATGAAGTGTGTGTTGACTGCCCATTCAGAAGATTCCTCTCAAACCGGTCAAGGATGCCTATCTGCCTGGGATCTCCGTCTTCCTTGAGTGACTTATTCCCTGGCACTGGATGCATCCTGTTTCTGGAAAGCCAGGAGGAACTCCGGGCGGAAGGGAAAGGATTAGACGCCGCCGTTCTCCCTCGTTGGCCGAATTTCTCAAAGACCGCTCAGTTGCTCTTTCACCCTGCGACGAGCGAAAGCATGGAAGTGGGGATAGAGCCCATGTTTAACGGAGTAACAAGAAGATATAGTGTGGTGGGAGAATCTTTGCCTGTTCGCGGCAGTGAAGACTCATATTCCGAGACCTCGCAATTCGCCTCAGTTCTCCGGGAAAAGGCTGCACTAGGGAACGGTAGGTGAGGGTTCCTAGGTAGCGAGCATAGCTTTCTCGTGACCTTGCCTGCTGATCGTCGGCACTGGGTGGTTCTCCAGTTTCACGCTACTGCTTTCCTAGACTCTGTGTCTGATGGAAAATATTTCGTGGATGCTGCCTGGTGTCCAGCTAAGTCCCTGTGATCGCTGAGCAAGCCCCTATCTCGTCTCTCTCTGTCAGTGGGGGATTCTCAAGATACCAATTCCGGTTACGGACTGAGCCTCTGGTCTACAAAGTAGGGGTACATGCACAGGGAGAAGACTTGCTTTCACGTACTACCCGTTCTCCCTTTGGTCTCCCATTTCATGGGTCTCCGTGGTTGCTGAACGCCATGTCCCGTGCTCGTAACTGGAGCAGACGGGGAAGTTCTCGAAGTTGGGGTTCGCAGTGTCAGTTCTCGCTGTTTTTTCGGTGGCACCTGCACTGGTGTTTACCGCTTTCCGGTGATCTATGACGCTCTGACGGGCCTTCCTGCACCCATATAAGCCTTCGCAGCGTTACTTCTCTAAAGAAGAAGCTGAGATCGTTGCCACCATCTCATATGATGTCCTATTGATCTTGGCTGGGAACGTCTCCTCAAGTGGCAGGGTTTACCTGTCGTTACTGAGAACCTTGGTATGTTTACACTATTCAAGGAGACTTCTCCAGAAGGGGTTTAATTCGCAAGTCTCCTCTCCAGCTGGGCGGGTTCTTTATATGGTAAAGAAGGACGGTTACTCTACGACCTTGGCATAGAACTATCGAAGTCTCAATAAGATCATGGTAAAGAACCGTATCTTGCCCCTGATTAGGGTTTTTGACGGCTACGAGGTGGATGCAAAGATCTATTACTAAATGGGACCCTGCGAGGGGGCCTATAACTCATAGGATATGTGCGGCGATGAATGGAAGACCGCGCGGAGCACATTCGGTACCTGGTTCATGCCCTTGGGTCGCAATGCCCGGCCGTCTTCAAAGAATTCGTTAATGACATCTCCGGGACTCCTTACACGTGCAGTGGTTGTGTATCTAGACGCATTTGGTGTTCTCCCGACCTCTGATTCACATCAAAGTTCAACGTACGACAAGTCTCAGAATCTAACGGGCCACCCGCTTTATGCCAAACTTGAGAAATGCCTGTTTCAATCAGCGGAGTTTACCTCTTCTCGGCTACATCATTCCGACAAGGGCTGCGATGGAAACTCAGTTGTCTGGTCTTCCGTGGCCGCGCCCGTGGGGTCTTCCGAGCATTACTAAGAATTCAGGGGTTAGCCAAACTCTTAGAGGCATTTATAACAAACATTTCTCCTCCGCAGGTATCTCTTCCATAGTGGATTTTGACCAAGAAACGCAATCCAACAAGCTATGGGACAACCAGCGGGCCGAGAGCCCTTCTTAAGTTAAGTCTGCCTTCGGCTCTGCGCGGTACTCTCCTGGCACAGCGGCAGAGGAGCGCCTTCTCTTACAGTTAACAGTCTGCCTTAGCCTCTGCGCACGGTACTCTCCCGGCCTGATACAGAACAACCATTTTTCTCTGAAGTCGAGCCTCCTCGGTGGGGGCCAGGGGGCAGAACTTATCCAGAAAGGAGACCCCAAAGGCAAGACCTACTGCGTTTTTTTTTTCTAAAGTTTTTCCTCTGCTGAGTGATGATCTATCGGCGAACGTGAATTATGGCCATCAAGCTGGTCCTGGTAGAGTGGCGGTATCTTGGAGGGGCTCGTCACCCATGTCAGCATATATACAGACCATAAAAACCTGCTATTCTACAGAGGCTCATACGTTTAAATCCCACGCCAGGATCGTGGTCTCCTCTTCTTTTCCCGGTTTACTTTTCTATCATTTTGCCTGGAGAACGATAATGTCACTAGGCGTCGCTCTCTCCCGTTGATTCAGGATGATAGACTGGGGAGAAGTCTACCACGGGAGACACCCATTATCCACTCTAAAGAAGGTTATTTCTAGCGCAACCGGATAGACTTACAAGCTATTTCCTCCGGACAAAGACCATACGTTCGTCAGCTTCGAAAAGCATACTTGTCTTGGGGTTACTTTGCTCGTATGGCGGAGGGTCGCACCCGGAGTGAAGAGGTCCCTGTTCTCCTCATCTTCGGTTTAGCTGGTGGCCGGGCGCTAGGTCCAGGATAGCTCAGTGAGTTCGTGGAGTCTGCGCTCCCTGTGCCAGGAAACAAGTCTCCATCGTCTCAAACCGGCTGGTTGCCTTCTTACCTATACTAGCTGTCCGTGGACCCATTGTGGCATGGATTTTTATACGGATCTCCCTCTTCTTGGAACACCTGTGATTTGGGGGGGTGGTGTGTTCTGGTACAGGATCGGTTTTCAAAAAATGTACCCCCATTCTTATCTGCCGCGAATTTGCCTCGCCGCCCGCGCTTGCAGTTTTTTTTTTTCTACATATATTTTCGGCTGCCATGGCTTCTCGGCTCATAGTGTCGGACCGGGTGCGTTCAATTTGTCTCCAGATTCTGGCGCATCCCTCTTCAACCAACTGTAAAATGAAATGATTTTTCTTCAAGCCTACCATCCCAGTCAATGACAAAGTAGAGGAAGTAAAACAGGACCATAGGTTGCTACACTGCGACCACTTTTGTCATCCGCGCCACAGGATTATTGGTACAGTCTGTTGCACTGGGTGTCACGAGTATCTCTACTAACTCATTGGACTCGGAGCTTCTGAGGAAGCTGCTCTTTCTTTATTGTTTCTAAGGGCGACTCCCCGCCCACCGCCCCAATTCCTGTTACTCCTGCCTACAGAAGCAGGGTACCTGCTGTGCACGGAGCTGGTCAACAGGACCTGACAGTATCTGGGGAAGCAGACGCACCAATCTCAACTCAGGGTTCCGCGCACCAAGGGAACAAGCGAAATAAAAGCGAAGACCTTCCGCCAACTTCTCGCAAGGTCTGACAAGGTGTGGTTGTCGTCTAATATATACGTTTCAAGGTGTACCAGCTATCAAAGCTCGCGGTCCCCGGTTCCTGGGTCCATTCGAGGTGCTTAGGCGCATTAATCCAGTGGATACAAGCTCCGCCTTCTCCCCACTATTGTGGGTCCCGAAATCTTCCATGTCTCGCTTCTAAACCGGTTATCTTAATCGCATCTTTAGGGTACTTGCATGACTCCATTCTTGAGGCGGATGCCACGATGTTTTACGGTAAAGGCTCATTCTTGATTTGTAAGTTGGTCAGGAGGAAGCGTTTTTTTTTCTCATTGAATGGAAGGGGTTCCGGGCCAAAAGCGTGGTCTGGAGCCAGAAAGCAATATTCTGGATCGTAAACATCATTTCAGAGGTTCCTCAGGCCAGAAAGAGGGGGCGGCCAAAGGGGGGCGAGGATCTGTCAGAGGGTTGGGCTCAGTGACCGCGTCCCAGGTGGGGTTCACCGTGGGTCCCCGCAGACTAGAGCGGAACCGCGCCCGCATCGCTCGCGCGCGGTGGGACGTCGGCGGCGGTCTTTTTACTTACGGCCGGCTCCTGGTCTTGCTCCAGCACTCCCGGCGCAGGCGCGGTCGGCTCTGTGATAAAATTAAAAGGGCCAGTGCCACGGCTATTTGGCAATTGCGTTCAATGCATTATTAAGCTGCCCTGCTGGGCTGTTGCCGGATCTTTAGTGCATTTAGCTTACATGAGAAAACGCGTTCCAAACTTGTTCTGATTTACCATGTACCTAGTTAACCGTAGCTTCGTCCTCGGACCACGGCATCTTGCCGTGTCTTGATACTGCTGTCCAACGTCCACAAACCATTTGGCCGATGCCCCGACCTTCTGCCTGTCCCTGACTAACGAGCACTGCTGACGATTTGCCCACGTATAACTTTGGCTGTCACCGCAAGCAACGTAACAGGCAGATTGGTTAAGACTGGTAGTCTCCGGCAGCAAGTCCATCCGCTTTGCGGCCGGGGCTATGGTGAAAACCGCGGGACAGACTTCAGTATTCGTTCCCTGGGCGAGGCTTTTACACCATCGCTTGCGGGTGGTCACTGTGGATCCACTTCTCGTCCGGGTTAGTGACATTATGTTAATAATAGGTGGTGTTTTGAATATAAATTACATGCGGAGAAGAAAAGTTCTGTATCCTATTGTAAGAACAAAGTGGGTCAGTTGAACAAAACTGAGTTGCGCCAAAAGTGAAAAAAACATAATGAAATTCGTGTACAGTAATAAAAGGTGAGTTTTGCACTCCTATCAAGATACACTGCCTGTTATTAGGAAAAGATCTGTATTAAAATAAGTACAGTCTGCACAACAAATACAAGTAATATTTCAGCAAAAACTGGCCAAAAACTGTTCATTTCAATAAGGGTCTCAAGAGTGTCTGGGGCTGCCACAATATCATACTCTCCTTCTCAATGCCTGCTGTTCTGCCAGTGTTAGCCCACACCTCACTCCCCTCCCACCCACCCCCCGAGGCTGTACAGGCTAGATGCATTCTTTAAAACACTAGCCTAACTAATAATAACTTAAATTCTCTTATCTACTTACCATCACCGGCCACTTTCTTAGGTAAACTGGTCAATGCATGTATACACTTAAATTTTAATCAGCCATCAATGGCGGCAACTCAGTGATTTATGCATGTAGAATGGTCAAGGTCAATCTCTGCAGATCAAACGAGACATCCGTTTGGGAATGAAAGGTGATTTGAGTGAATTGAAACGTGGCATGGTTGTTGGTCTGCCAGAAGGGTGGTCTGTGTATTTCGAAAAACTGTGATTTCTGGGATGTTCGCACAACCATCATCTAGGGTTTACAGAGAATGGTCCGCAAAACGAAAAAACATCCAGTGAGCGGCAAGTCTGTGGGGCGGAAATGCCTTTGTTTGAAGCCAGAGGTTCAAAGCGAGACTTGGGGATGGATCGAGCTGATAGAAAGGCCCACAGTGACTCAAATAGCCACCGTTACAACCAAGGTAGGACAGATGACATCTTGAACGCACGTAGGCGAACTTTGGGAGATGGGCTACTAGCAGAGAAAAACTCACACGCTGGTGCACTCTTTCAGCTAAGACAGGAACATGAGGCTACAATTTGACAAGCTATCGATATTGGACAGTAGTAGATTGGAAAAAGATTTTTTGCTGGTCAGATGAGTTCGATTTCTGCTGCGAACATTCGGATGGTGGGTTCAGAATTTGGGTCAACACATGAAAGAAGGATCTCTGCATTGTATCAACGGTTCAGGCTAGGTGGTTGGTCGGTGTCATGGAGTGGGGAATATTTTCTTGGCACTCTTTGGGCCCCTTGGTACAATTGAGCATTCGTTGCAATTGCCACAGCTAACTGAGTATCTGGTTGTGACCATGGTCCTTTCCCTTTATGAACCACAAGTTCCCAAATCTGATGGCTACTTTAGCAGGATATTTGCGCCATGTCATAATAGCTGGAATCCATCTCAGGGACTGGTTACCTTGCAACATGCCAATGAGTTCACTGTACTCAAATGGCCTCCCAGTAAACCAGAACTCTCAATCCATAGAGATTCTTTTGGGATGTGGTGGAAGGGAGATTCGCATTATGGATGTGGCAGCCGACAAACTTACGGCAAACTGTTGTGATGCATCTGTAATATGGACCAAAATTCTCTGAGAGATTGTTCAGCACCTTGTTGAATCGACTGCCACGATTCGAATATAGAGGCAGTTCTAAAGGCAAATGGGGGGTCCAACCCGTTTCTTGCATGGTGTAAATTAATAAAAGTGGCCGGTGAGTGTTTGTTATTCTTTGTTCACAGCTAAAGCATACGTTGTCTGTGTGAACAATCCGAACTGTTCGCTGTGTGTGTATTGAGAGGGGGTGCGAGAATAGTAAACGTCTGCCTAATTTATGAGACACTGACACACACTAGGGTGAACAGGTGGGCTATTATATGATAAATCGAGGTCATCGTGATTTTTTGCCTCAAATCACTCAACATAAACATCCAGGTATGACGTCGCAACCAGTCCTGCTACTATTCTCTAAGTGATTTGCTGGTCGCAAAATGACAGCGATGAGCTGCCCGAAGAATGGCCGCGATATTTATAGATTTTGCGCAGATTTTAACCTAATATTATCGCGTTCGATCGAAAAAACTGATCAACATAAAAACCGTGCCGATTTAAACTTTGTCGATAATAATCGCTCAACACTAGTTGTGATGTATTTTTCTGATGCTTTTTTATCTAAAGGTCCAAGAAATCATTGTCGTTGTTAGCAATTTTGGCTGATCATCTATGTATCTGCTATATATTACAAATTTAAAAGAGAAATGATTAGAATAAATATACGTACCTTCGAACTTCCCCATAAAGAGGTTCGCTTAGGATGGGGATAATCGAGTCACCATAGTAGTGCCTTTTGTTTGCCTATAGATGGCACTGTTATACATAAAGAAATATTTTCAATGAAACTTTGACCTGATATTAAAAAGTCAACTTGTTCACTTATTAAAAGTGGATCCTTATTTATAGCAAATATTCCTATTCAGATATCAAAAATAGGTCTATGTCATGGGTTACAATTTTTCTAACTTTAAGAAGAAGAATATACAATATCAGGAAAGTGTTAAATTCTTTAGGGAATCAACTTCTGGGATGTATCTTACTGTAATACATATTGATTACTCATTTACTCCCATATTTTCTTACTGATTTTACATATGCTATTGCCTTTATTTCACTTACTCTTTGTGTGTGGCACAGAAAGCATTTAAGTTTGGAAAACAATATAAACGTGTTCCACAAGTCACTGTTGTTCATTATGGATGTTCTTGCGTATTCAGCAGGATATTCATTTTCAGGTACGTTAGTGGAGGTCTGAACAGAAGCCCAAAATTGCTAAGTGAAACCAAGTCTGTCAAGGGCAAGTAGTGGAACCGCCATGTCAGTCATGAGTTTGGCATAGGCCACATGAGAAAGCCAAAAAGTTTAGGAAGCTATGGTAATGACCTTCAACACCCACATGGGGGCTTGGACTCTGCTACAAAAAAATCCCAGGTGACTACGCTTGGTGCGGTCACTTGTGATGGTGGCTGGGGTCCTGGCAGAGTACAAAGGAGACAGACATGGATAGCATGATCAGGGCAGGAGGATTTCATGTACAAAGGGAAGTGGGAATTCACAGGACAGAGCACTATAATGAATAAAAAAAACACCAGCTACATTTGTTAGCAAGCTGGGGGAAGGTGCTCCTTTAAATTTCCACAACTGGCAGGAAATTCAGGGAAATGTGTCCTTTAAATCACCTAAAGAGAGCACACATATTCCCTATAGAAGAGGCAGCAGCAGGAGAGGGAAGGAGCTGCAGCCTGACATGGCTGCAAGGTACACAGGTGCGCCATAGCTCGGCAGATGAGGCACAGTATAACTTGTGACAGTTACTGTCATACAAACTCATTGCCATTCTGTGATCATATCTCAGGGACATGGAGATGCCTAAAGAGGGATAACCCTACCCTCTATATGGCAAGTTTTTATAAATTCTGACATCTGAGTGGTTATATAGCTGAGGTTGGAGAACTAAAAAGTGATTATCACACCATTATAAAAAGACAGCAATCAAGCCGGACACTCCTTGGTGACCAAAATAGAAAGTCGTATTTGGTGGAGGAAGTGATATTGATACAAAATGGATGGATCAGCTCTGTGATGGTTTGCCGCTATTTAGTCATTGCCTTAGGATGCCTTATTTCTGCTCATATGTAAAAGATTATCAAGATTTTCGTAATATTATCCATAATTTGTAATAACCTGATGAGTAACACAATTGTAATTTATTAGTTCTACTTTTAATATCACTTGGTTTATCTTTTAAAGCTAACAGTATCATAAAGAAGAATGGAGTTTATTAATGAGAATGGAGATTGGATCACACCACTGACTATTATAAACTGGATATTAGGAGACTATGATTTTAATAAAGAATCATCCAGGATTCCCATTGGAAGGTTTGATGCATCATTGCCAGAAGATGAACAGCTACATATTAATCCCCAGATTGATAAAATGGAGAAAGATACCGGTAGGGTTACTACTGCAGTATTAAAGTGTCTTTTAGAAGATCACGCCATGAATATATACTGAATGTTATACTTCTGTATGGATTATAGGGGCTGTATGGATTAAAATCATCTTATTATAGATGTGGTAAGAGCAGGATAAGGTACTTCATATATAAAGTATAGCTGAGCAGTCAAATCTAATGAAACCCGCACATATTTAGTAAAGCACTGAGAACTTTACAGTTACACTTAACGATTTTCTATAACCTGAATACAGTATATAGGAGTACTTCCACCTCTATTGTTACCTAAAATACACTGCTGCAATAAACATAAAACACCTATCAGCCAATATCACAATAAAAACAAATAATGCAAATATATACATTATGCTGAAGTTAACCTTATTTACAGCTCAAATCATATAATTCTCTTTTGAAATCATTTAGGGTGATATGTCTGATACAATTCGTGTTCTGTTGCCAGTTTTTGGTGTGTTTTTCATCGTGTAAAGTGTGCATGGAAAGTATCGATCTTCAAAGGTCTGGCATTTGGGTTTTACCTTGAATTGTAAAGTTAATGAGTAGAGGATAGCGAATCGTTCTACGAAGTGGACTCGTTTAGAATTTCAGGTACAACTTGGCTTCTGAACGATTGTCGAAGTTTGGGGGTAATTGTGCGGGAAGAAGCATGTTTTTAATTGATAAATGTCGCAAGCCACTGGCGGTTACATGGGGAAGAAGTCTGGGAGGAAGAATGGATGGGACCCTCAAAGGGCATTTTGAGAGATGAAGGGAATCAGAGTCCGGCGCGATTCTGTGACATCACAGCACTTATACTAACTAGGACAAGGCGCACTGGACGAGCTCACCAATCTCTCTTCTGTGACGTGCTGGTAGCTGCTGAGCTTCAGTAGGGAGATCTACACAAAAGAAAGAAACTTTTATACAGCGATTTTTTGGGGGGTGTCAAAGCATGTGTTCAGAGACTGCTTCTCTTAAGTCTATAATTTTGATTTTTGTTTTTTTGGGTATTGAATTGAAGTCAGTGTTGCGTCCAATTCTGATGCATATACCATCTTTAATGCTATCTGCTCAGTCTGGAAGCCCAATCTGACTATCCCAGGGTTATCTAAGCTGTTTTTGCTGTTGTAATTTAGTTAACCCTTAAGGACGCACCGGCGTTTTTTTTTCTTTTGTTGAAACATTGTTATTTCCCTCCTCGCATTCAGAGGATAATCTTTTTTATATGTGCACTACATAGCACATGAGGGCTATTTATTTTGCGCGGACAAGATGCACTTTAATGGTGATTATTCATATACTATAGTCAATATACTGGGAAAACCGCCAAAAAAATAATTCAAAGTAGGACAACTTGTGAAAAAACGTATTTTCGCACATGTTTGCGAGGGTTTTGCTTTTTAGAAGTTCAATTTCGGTCAGAGCGATACAAAGTGGTTATCTGTATTTCTAAGGTTGATATTGCTACCGGAATACAAACTGTAGGGTTTCCGTTTATGTTTTTGTACCGTTAAAAAATTCCAAACCTTTTCTATTTTTTGTAAATTTCGCTGCTCGGTCAAGTTTGTAGGACCAATTAAATTTTTTGTACTAACACCTGCGGGAGTCAGTGAGGGTGCATTTTTTGTGGGCATGTGTGCTTATTTATCATAAGCTAGTTTGGAAAGCATGCAACTTTTATTCCATTTTTAAGTAACGAAAATGACCATAACATAACGCAATTCTTATATTACTACGGTGTCAGCGTACGGGATAAATGATGTTGCATTTTTAATGATGGACTTTTTCGGATGCGGCGATATGGCAGATACCAAATATGTGTAAATTTTATATTTTTTAATTGTCTTTATATGTACATTGGGAGAAAGGGGGGTGATTTTGAACTTTTAATATTTTTTTTTTGTATGTAAAATTAATTTTTTATTTTTCTATCTTTATCAATGAAGGCCATCATATGGTGCTTTGACCAACTAGGTGGACGCGATTGTACATACAGTCTAATGCATTGCACGGAGGGCAATGCATTAGGACTGTTTACCTAAAGATGGCGGTATCCCATTATTCTGTCTGCGGACGGAAGTGGGGCAAAGCAGGAGGATGGAGTGACAGGAGCCTTCCCAAGGCTTCCCCGCTGCATGTCCGGTGGTGGATCCCTGCAGTATGCTGCTGGGATGCCGTTCACAGCAAGATCGGTGCGGGTAGGCACGATCTTAAATCATTCAGCGCACGCGGGCCTTCTTTGCCGCGGTGCTCTGGACGGGTTAAATCAGCAGTGCGACGAGGGCGTCGCTGCACGCTTCGCGCTGTAACGGACGGGTGTTAGGGGCGATTACTGCATCCGTCCAGGGTCATTAAGGGGTTAGAAAGGAAACAGCGTTTTTACAATCACATACCAGTTAGTATTGGATGTCATTTCTTGTTACGCAGTTTATATCCCGAGGGTTAATTAAGCGTGTTTGTGCAATTGTAGTACTAGTAAAAGAAACAGTATTTGTTTCAATCCAAGAAGAAATTTTTCCAGTAGCATAATTTATATCCGAAGGGTTAATTAAGCGTTGTTTGTGATTTGTAGTTAGTAAAAAATACAGGGCGTTTATCACACCTACATACCAGTTAATTTTTTGCAGTCATTTTCTTTCTGTGCAATTTTAGATCCAAGGTTACCCATGCTGTTGTGGGTTCATTTGGAGGTCAAATTCAGGGTGCTTGTTAAATTTATCAATACAGATTTCTTCATTAAACAGGAGTCTGTACATTTTTATTTAAACAAACAGTATGTCAAGACAGAGAGGAGCAGGTCTTCAATGCGAGTGGCATGAGGCACAAAATTCTGGAGCAGGGCACAGGTCACAGCATAGCAAGGGGGATCGTTGCTTCGCTAACAGGAGTCACTCAATGAGGCCAGAACTGCGGTGTCATATAGCGGCCGTGTGGTGTTCAGCAACCCAATGGTTTTTGACTTGGTTGATAGGTAAATCCACTACCTCCCAGATGATCGACAAACCAAGCCAAGAGTTGGGTGTGAACGTCAGACACATACCCTTAGTGGCATGGCCCGGGAGTCGGGTCAGCGGACCCTCACCCTGTTCAATACGCCTCTGTTCCATCGGGTTCCCTTCAGCAGAGATTTTTTTATATGTGGTTCTGGGCTCAGAGCCACATATAGCGAGGATGAACAATTTGAGTCTTGTGAGGGTTCTGCTTGCAATACAAGACGTTTGAGGACAGCGCAGTGATGATCAAACAATAATCTGATGATGAAGTAGCCAACCGCACTTGTGGCAGTGGAAGCAAGGGCATTCATCATGTTAAGAGATGGGATTTCATGCTTGGCTAGTCAGCAGCGGCCGCAGCCAGCAAGTGGGTAGAGTGGAACATGATTTCTGAGAGTTAGCAGCAGGGACAGGTCGGGAGCAATTTGGCCACGGGGTAGAAAATTCGCTTTGCTGGTCCAAGAAAGTAGCGGGGCACCGGGGTCTAGTGAGGCAGCGGGGTAGTAAGTCAACTCAGTGCTGAGAGTGGTAAACTTCAGCTATCGGGCGGATGTCAGCAGTTCTTTGCTAAGACCAACGGAGGAGTCAAATATGGGTATACATGTAAGAATCCTGTGGGCAGAAAGTGAAGTCGGCTGGGAGCTAAGTTGCGCACCACAGCGCCAGGAATGTTGTACACAGGCTGCGTTCACCATACAGTGCCAGGGAGATACACGTTGGCTAGATTGTGATGGTCCATCTGCTGCAGCTGCAAAATGCAGCAGCAGCGACCAGTGGAACGCATGCCACTGCAGCAGTCACGGCTCCACCAAATCTGCAGACGGGAGCTGATTCTTCTTTGCCTATCTTCTCTGGTCCAGATAGCTCCTGCTCTGCTACATCATGGCCGCAGCAGTCGTTCAAACGATGTGAGAATTCAAAGAGACAACAGAATGCGTGAAACATCCTATGGGAGCTGACCGTCCTCCTTTCCAAGTTGTTGGTACTGCAGTTCCCTCCCTTTCAAATGGTGGACTCTCGCACGTCTCAGAGATACTAATTGCTGTGCGAGCTGAAGGTTGCAGAGTTCCAAGCACGTTATTTCTTTTCCAAAAAGGCGGTACATGCCTTCATAAAATATGGTGAACAGATCGGTGGGCCAGTCTTGAGCTTTACTGGGGTTTGTTCCAAGGTGCACGGCCGTGCGGACGTGTTGTGGAGCTGTAACAATGATCTGGGCCGTTACTATGTCATTATAGCCCATGGATGAATGTGCTTCTGCCCAGCACACAACAACTTGGACAGGAGATGTGTTTCTCTCTACGTTGTCAAAACACTGTGCTCCTTTGCCAATGTCCGTCTACTCCCCTCACATCCATCTCAGACTTCCACAAGTGCTGCTCAACTTTTCCACTGCTGTAGGGCACAGCGGTTTGTCACGCAGTTTCTAACTGGCTTGCTCAGGCGCGAACGAGAGTCACACAGGGGAGGAACTCGCTCCGTTCATGCTGCAATTAATCGATGTGTGGTTTCTACCGGCCAAATGCGAATCGTAATCCATGGTGAGGACAATGGTAGGCAATATGGTGTCCGCGCATGCACCATGGAGGGATGGGTCCATGCGCCCTGCTGGAGCACGTGTTCATTGGTTGTGAAAAGGTTCCTGAAGTCTTCACTGATCTTCAGAGATTCTGAAAATCGAAAATAGCCAGGAAACTGTGGATGCACTCTTATCCATTCGTACAAGCCAGAGAAACACCCTCTCGAGTTGAGCCGGCAGAACGCGCCTGCCCCAACACACTCTGATATGTGATGTTTCACCCCGTTGGAAATTTCAAGCCTGCACATGTTGGGACCGACTGTGATGAACAGAGAAAAGGCCATGATAACGATTTTTTGTTGTCTCAGGCAGAAAGAAGTACTCCCTGTGTAACTTTGAAGTCAGCCAGTGGCAGCTATGCGTGAACTCTGCCGTTTGTTGAGGCCATTCGAGGAGCGACGTTATTTGTCAGTCTCCAGGACTACGGGATGATAACGAATTTCCCTCTGCTTCATGTCTTGAAACAGATGCTGAACAATCCTGTTGGGAGGGACTGGAGACGTTGGCGAACATCTCGTGGCACATGAGTCCGGTGGGGAAGACTAAAATGGAGAGGAGGAGGACATTGGAGCATGAAGCATTGCCTGGTGAAATGAGTGGATTTTTAACCAGGTGAAAAGAGAGGAGGAGGCAGGAGCAGCTGGAGGAGGTGGATGTAGATGAGGAAGTACGAGGAGATGACCCGAAGCACTTGTGGCAGTATACAGTGGAGGAAATGAAATGGCAGCGGGAGAGCCTCGGAGTTCACTTGTGCAGATGGCCCCGCAGCATGCTCTTTGCATGGCTCAGTGACAGCCGAATAGTCAGCATCCGGCAGCAGGGTGACTTCTGGTCTCCACCTATTGGAAACTGCTACGGTCAAAATGGACCTTTTTCCAGCTATGAGAGAGAGGACAAACTCCAAAATACTATAGGGGAAATCTCCGAAATCAGTTGCGTGCTAATAGTATGCGGATGTTACTCCTCTGTCAGGTTGAACGGGCGGGTTCATCAGCGTGATGTACTCTATGCTCGGCGTGGTTTCTGGGGGAAGGTGGGGGGGGTAGAAGCAATTACGCTCCGATCAGCAGAAGTAACCTAAGTTGAGTTCACCTGTTCGAGCTGTCTTCCTCTCACCCGCCTAGTGTGGAGGGTAGTCGCCAGAGCAGGACCGGAGCTGTCCTGAACAAACAGTGGTGGCTACTTGGACAGCACTTCTGCCACCCAGTTAGAGATCCCGCTGGACTATTTGGGAAGCCAAACTGGATGTGTGGGCCCGTAACTGCGGAGTTGCAGTGGTGAACCCTGTCCTTGCCGGCAGTAGTGAGCATTAGAGGGGTGTTCAGTGCGGCGTGTGCCATTGTTCTAGCCCAAGGAGAACGCTGGTCCACGGGAAATGTGGAATGACTGCCTTTGTCCAGATGAATCAGGCGTGGATTCGCGCCAGGATTTCCATCACCAATGCTTAGGGCTCAGTCTCACATCAGCCCATGACGCCTCACCCAACTGTTGAGGAAATGAGACTTGGATTCAATTACCTGCTCAGCCCACTATTCTGATGCCGCCCCAGCCCTGGTGCCACCATCTGCTGACAGTTTTCATCTTCAACACCATCTTTACCAGGGGGACTGGTATTGCCACCACACTCATACTGTCGTCATTGTGCCACTGTTGACTCATTGTGTGCTGTGGCTGCTGCCGTGTCCTCACACTTGTCGTCATTCGTCCCACTTGTGGCCTACTCTGTTTTTGCCACCCCAGAATGTAATGTGCCTCCATGCCTGACCTCATGCTCGCTGCATGCCGAGTGACCTTCACACTGTGTCCATTGATGCCACTGTTAGCTCCTGATGCTCTTGTGGCTGCCTTCGCCGTGACCTAACACACTGGGTCATTGTCACTCACATCTTGTGGCTATCCTGTTTTTGCACATCAGAATGTGATTGTGCCACTGTTGAATCATGCTTGCTGCTGTGGCTGCTACATGTGACCTCATACAGTGTCATTGTTGTGACCACTGGATGATCATGCTGCTGCCTGCCGTGACCTACACACTGTGGTCATTGTCCAATCAGTGCCTACTCTCGTTTTTGCCACTCTCCAGAATGGTCATTGTGACACTGCCTGACTCATGCTGCTGCTGCCGTGGCCTACCCACCTGTGTCATTGTGCCACTGTCGACCTCAGGTTTTGCGGTGGCTGCTGCGCCCCGTTGACCTACATGCTATGTCATTGTGCCACCTGTCTGGACCTCAGGCTTCTGCTGTGGCTGCTGCCGTGGACCTACACATCAGTGTCATTTGTGCACTGGCTCTGACTCTCTTTGCTGCTGCTGTGGATGCTACTGTGACCTCAAAAACTTGTGTCATTGTGCACTGTTGACCTCTCATTGCTGATGCTGATTGGTGATGCCGTTGACCTACAACTGTCTATTGTGCCACTGCTGACCTATGCCTGCTGCTGCAGGTGACCTACCATACTGTGTCATTGTGCACTGTCTAGACCTCCTGGCTGCTCCTGTGGCTGCTGCCGTGACCTAATCACACCTGTGACACTTGTCCCAACTCTGTGGCTACTCCTGTTTTTGCACCTCCCAGAATGTGATTGTGCCACTGTCATGATCTCATGCTGCTGCTGTGTGCTGCCGTGACTCACACGTGTCATTGTGCCACTGTCTGACTCATGCTGCTGCTGCCGTCGACCTACCACTGTGTCATGTACCACTTGTGGCCTACATTTTTTTTGCACCTCCCAGAATGTGATTGTGCCACGTCATGACCCTCAATGTGCTGCTGTGGCATGCTGCGTGACCTCCACACAGATCATTGTGGCCACTGTCTGACCTCATGCTGTGCTGCCATGACCTACCAACACTGTGTCATTGTCCCACTCTGTGGCATACTAGCTGTTTTGCCACCTCCAGAACTGTCTTTGTGCCAATCTGACTTCATTGCTGCTGTTGCCGTGACTAACAACACTGTTGTCATTGTGCCACTGGCTCTGACCTCAGGCTTTGGTGGTGCTGCAGTGACCTACACTGCTCTGCACATTGGCCACTGTCTGACTAGGCTTATGATGTGGCTGTGCAGTGACTTCACATGTAGTCATTGTCTGCCCTTGTCTGACTCATGTGCTGTGCTGCTGCTGCCGTATACACACTGTGTCATTGTGCACTGGTCTGACCTCTTGCTGATGCTGTGGTGCTGCCGTGACCTCCACACTGTGTATTGTGCCACTGTCTACCTCATACTGCTGCTGTGGCTCCCCACCGGACCTAAACACTGTGTCATTGTCCCACTCTGGGGGCCTACTCCTTTTTTTTGCCACTCCAAATGTATTGTGCCACTGCCGACTCGGTGCTGCTGCCGTGACCTACACACTGGTCATTGTGCCACTGTCTGACCTCATCTGCTGGGGCTACCCGCCGTACCCCCATACTCTGTCACTAATTTTTTGCCCTGAGCTCTCAGCTTGTTTTTTCCAGCTTTTTTCCCCCGCATGACCCTTTATCAGGAAAACATTCCCCTTCGTTTTTTGGTCAGTTTTGCCCTCTTAAAATGCCCCCGGGAATTTTTTAGTGAAGCGATTCTAAGAGCGGCGGGGATATGTGCATGTCTACTAAAACACAACATTTATGAAGACCAAACCAAGCCCCCTGAATTTTAAGCAGGCACAACGTTCTACACACCCTGCAGGCTCTGTCAGCCTGGAAAAGCTGTTTTTTAACGTGATTCGGCGAAGTAATTTGGAAGAAGTTATTTTTTTCCGAAATTCGGCCCCCGGTGAACGAAAAAAAAAATTTCGGGAAATTGCCCATCTCTAACCCCAACCCCCCCCATAAACTATCTAGCAAATTTTTCCTTTGGAAATCATTGGAAATGGTGGTTCTGCTGCTTTAAACCAAGCAAAACAGAGAGGCATGTTTCAGTTCACGTCCCGTAATGTAATGGCATTTCCCAGGAAAATATGGGCATGATAAAAAGGGTTTTGTGTTTTTAGCAGCCCCTTTGGATCCCTCCACCACCCACTGATGAGTTCTACCCCCCCTTTGCTCTGCACAATTGGCTGGCCGCCAAAATACAGAAAGCAAAAAAGGTGCAACTTTTATCCTTTATCTCGATTCGTTT
>JAODAL010061383.1:0-20352 GCA_025379985.1 Phyllomedusa bahiana | reverse complement strand
AAGTTAGGGGATCTGGGGATGTTAAAGGAGTTGTTTAATTAGATTGCTCTTTGTACACATAGAAACCCTGTTACTGGTTTCACAACACTGAAAGATCTACTAAAAAGACGAAATTGCTCATATAAGGGTTTCTTCTTGAGTAAAAGGACTTTGCATATAAAGGCTTCCCCATTTCCCTTCTTAGCCCCCCGTAAGGAAGTAGAAATAACAAGTTTCCCCCGGGCACCACTGTTAAAGGCGCAGATAGAAAACCGGAAAAGGGGAAACTTTTAGTTTTAGGGGTTAGTTACTTGATTTTTATATGACCCAGTAAAGAAATTTGCAAATAAGGGAAAATTTTAAAAATAGTGTTTTTTCCAAGACAAGTGTGAATGGTTGAAAAAAGCAAAACCAAGAAAAGAAGGATTTCATTTGGGGTGTATGTTGTTTTTTTTTTAAAATTTAGAAAATTGGGATTAGGGGCCAAAGTGGTGTCTGGGGGGTTTACAGATGGTTTAAAAGGGTGTCGTCATAATAAGTTGTGTTTTAAAATTTCAGGCAGTTGGAAACTAAAAGAAGAAGATATTTTATTTGTTTGGATTGTGGAAATAATATTTTCTCTTCAGGCAAAGCACCTCAATTGTTAGATGACTTAAATATGTGTAGTGTCTTTTTTGAGGAATCCCGCATGGGGGAGGTATGGAAAAAAGAAGATGTAAATAGGAAGCCTGGCAGGCAGGTTATGCTGAGAGTACTCTAAAAACAGATTGTCACACAATTGCTCAAGGGGGAAAAATTTTGAGGCAATGTTTATAATTTGAATTACTGATTTTTTTTATATAATATTTTATATATACTTTTTTTTTATTATATAATACTTAAATATGTTTTTGTCTCCCCAAGAACAGGGCATAGATCCGCAGAAAGGAATTAATTAGGGTCCTTCTTCAGTGGAATCCCGGTCCCGATATCAGTGGCTGACAAAAGGGGCCATTTTCAGGGGCAAAATAAAGGGGCCTCTTTTGTTTCAGTAAGAAAAAAACCCCTATGGAAAAATTAATTTTAAACCACATTTAAGGAACTAGCTATTTTTGAATTGATTTGGCCCAAAAGTATTCTTAAGAGAAAAGGGGTATAAAACCCTGTTGCAGTAGGATGGGGGAGACATTCTTGAGCATTGCAATTTATGAGGGTTTCTACTACAGATTCATTTACCTCAGTCCTGTTTTCTTGGTTTCACTTTGAATTCATGGGTGTTTAATGGCTTCACAAGCTGCAGTAGAAGCCAGGTCTGAGCTATAAAAAAAACAGTCTGGCAGCCTTTCAGATAGAACAAAACAGGCCTGTACTAGCGCCCACAGGATGATGCAGCCCATAAAAGAGGGCATATATAGGAATAGGTAGGATCTGTTAATGGATATATATTGCAAGGTGACTTGTTTTTGAAAGATCTTTAACATAAAAAACAATACTTGTAGTGAGACAACCCCTTTAAATATTGTCATTTAATGTATTAATAAACTGGTTATATTTTATTATTAACATATGTACTGTTCGTAAGGAAGAGAGCGATAGTGATACCAGAGAAAAGGAGGGAAATTAGTGAACACACTAGTGTTTATTGTATTCCTGTCACGGCACACGTTGTTGCCGTGGAGGAGCAAGGTGCTACAGGGGTTAATTCTTCCAGTCGGGTGACACGCCCAGGGAGAAGCCTGGCTGATAGGATTGACAGCTCGGCTTCAAATCAGCTCAGAGGGTGTGTTGCTCAGGCCAATAGAGGAGTCCGGAGGCTGCCCCAATCAGCGGCTGGGGCGGTGTCCAGGCGGCTCATTTAAACCAGCTCAATTTGATTCATCTTTTCCTGTGAAAGGTTCCCCTTGCGCTTCTCCTGTTTCCCCGTTTGCTTGTTTACTTGGTTACCTTGATTCGGTTGTTCCTGACCTCGCTCTCGCCCTTATTTGTCCCGGTTCCCTCTGGTTTTGCCCCTTGGTTGGCTTCCTTTATTCTTTTGGGTTTTCCCGTTTTGTGGTTTTGGCTTCCCTACGTTTTGACGGACTGGATTGCGTTTCCCTCGGCCTCAAGGAGGTAGGGACTGTTGCCCATTGGGGTCCGCCTTTTTAGGGCAGACCCCAAGTAGGAGGGACGGGGGCTGGGGGGAGTCAGGGCCCCTGATCCTTGACGTGCAATTTCCCTTTGTTGCATACCCTTTTTACTTTGGGCATATACCCCTATTACATTTTACATATAATTTTTTCAAACAGTAAAATGGTGAGATAAATGACTAACAACTGGTAAAAAGGAAGGGGGGCCCCCTGCCCCGAAGGTTACAATTACAAGGGAGGAGGAAAAAGAGAAGAAGGTGAGGGGCAGACATTTTTGGGGGGAGTACAAGCAGGGGTTATTGTGAATATCCTGAAGAGGGGGTTTTCAGATTGTTTTTTTGAGGCTCGTGAAAGGGGAGGGGGTCTAGGTGTTGGGGCATGAGTTCCAGAGGGGGGGAAAGCACGGGAGAAAGTTTGAAGACGGCTGGTGAGATGAAACTTTTTAATTTTCTTTTGAAAGCCAATAGGCTTTTTTTTTCAAAAAATTTTATTTTTTAATGCCCCATTTTGTGGTACAAAAATTAGAATTAACTTTTTTAAAATCTTTCAAAAGGGAAAGGGGGGAAAAAGATAATTCTGCCCCTTTTTTACATTTTTAAATTTAAGCCCTTCACCCCTACAGTAAACATATGTGAGAACTTTATTCTTTTTTTGTTTAAAAAGAATTTATTATTTTTTCCCAAAAAGATCGTTGCTTTTCAAATGAAAAAGTAGGCTTAATCAGTTACAAACAATATTACAGGGAAAATGTACCAAAGAAAAATAATACCCCCGATTAAATAAAAAAATGTTGAAAGAATAACAAAACAAGAGATTTAAAAAAGTAAAATTTTTTATTTTGTATCCAATCATAATTTAAAATAGGAAACCCCAAAAAGAAAAGACAAAGAACAAAGGGGAAATAACAGTAAAGATGAAAATGCCAACACAGACTTCCGGTTCCGGCGCGTACATGTGAGGACGCAGGGAGAAGGAGCTCCGGCGCCGACCCTCAATACCGGGGCTATCTCCAGCGCTACAACCTGCCAAACTGCCGTGATAAGCGGCACCCACCTGTGCAAGCAAAGCGGCAGCCGCAATCCCCGGGAAAACGCTGGGGAGCCCCCGGGGACAATCCAGCAGACCCGGCCCAGTGGGCCAATCTAAGATGGCGCCTGATCCACCCGCGCAAGAGGAGCACAGCACGCAATCGCAAGTACCCTCAGGGGGGATAGCGACAGCAGTGATCAGGAGCGGGGGCATCCCCCTGGCTGAAACGCAAGGCCCTAGCAAAAAAGGGGTAGCTAGGCTAATTGCACCGGACATTAAATAATCCCTAACACTGCTAGTGACAGAAACTATGAGCAAATCCAAGAGATCATATCTACTGGCCAGATAAATTCTTGGAACAGGGGCCCCGCAGCGTAGAAGATGACATTTTGGGGGGTAAAAGCACCCCCAAAAAGTGCTGAGAGCGAAAAAAATCCTTGCAAGACAAGGTGGCGATTTTGGAAAACGTCAGAGCAAAAACGTCCGTATCAGGGTTTTTGCCGGCCCTACTCACATCTCAGTTATCAAAAAAATAGCTCAACAACATTCCAAAAGCCTGGGTTACCTTCGCTGAGAGCGAAATGACACCTTTAGGCCCGGAGAGATCCCAAAAGACAGGGATGAGGCCCCAGCCCAGTAATGTGGTCCCTTGACTTTGCGAAAAACCCTCATTCTCGGGATTTAGGAAGAAAAGAGGGAAGATATCAAAAAGGGCCCACAACATCTGATGTTTGGGGATTACCTGCAGAGTGACGAAAAAAAAAGTGTTTTTTCCCCCTTATGCAGCGAAAAAAGACGAGACAATTGTTTTCCTTTAAATTTTCCGCGCTACTGCGTTATTTTACTAATGGAGAACGGGTTTTTCCACCCCTGGGGCGCGAGGTTTTTATATCGAGAGGGAAAGCAACGGGGAAAAAAAAAAAAAATAGAGAAAAATAGAAACAACATCAAGCCCTCAGAGAAGGCGAAGGGCACTGGAATCGCCCCCAAGACCGTCCCCCACCCATCGCCACTGAGACAGGGAAGGGGGACACTAAAAGCTCCCCTCCCGCTGGGCGAGAAAACGATGAGTGACTCTTTTTTTTTTTTTAATTTGTTTTATTTATAGGAAAGTTGGAGATTTAGCAATAATTAGCTTAGCAATGTAGAAAGTTGATTGTAATTAAAAGCACTTTGTAAGGTATGAGATAATAGAAGTGGGGAAAACAGGCCACAAAAAAGGTCCGGATGGGACTTACAGGAAAGGGGGGGGGGGGGGGAGGTAACTAATGCTCAAGGCCCCTAATGCAAAGAGGTGGAAGGGAGAAACGTGTACGAAAAAAGTGAAGTCCGCAAACAGTTTTTAATGATGAAAGAGTTAGCAAGGTTTGATGTTTACGATCTTGTATGTTTTTTGGGTTGTGTTTTTTTCTCCGCTGGCGTGGGGTTTTTTAGACCCGAGTAGGGGGAGGACAAGACAGATTTAAAATAACATCCCGATGATTATTCGATAGAATACCCCTATATTTAATAAGCATGCAAATTTGGGGCCCAAAGACCAAAAATAATTCTTGGTTATCAAGGGGTTAACTCCCCCATAAAGAGGAGGAAATCGCCACTTTAAAAAAGCTCAAAGGAGACATTATTATGCTACAGGAAAACACTTAAAAACGGAGGGCATCAGAGAATGAATAAGATGTGGGTGGGGAGGTAGTGGGGCTGCGGCGTTTGGCCAAAAAAAGGGTCCTGTTGGGGGCCATAAAAAAAAAATTAAATGTTCAGTGTACCCCCAAAATTCTATTAGAGAGGGGCAGGCTCCCAAACATGAAATATTGGGACACCCGTCGGGGCGGTTGACCCATTTAAAATGCATTGCCCCAAAAAAACCCTGACAAAAAGTTTTTTCGGGGCCCTGAAACCGAATATTACGGGCCCGGGAAATTCCCAAAAATATTAGTAGCGGGTGTTTTTTAAACTGTGTTATGGACTCTGGAGAGGACAGAAGGAGGAGGAGCCACTTACCTAGACAGCCAACAAAAACCCCCCTTCACTTTTAAAGCCCAACGGGACAGAGTCTACTAATCTCAGAGTTGCTTTGGAGATTTAAAATTTCCCCGGAAAGGTAGAAAAATTTACCTTTTATTCCAATGCACACTCCTCCGGGGTCTAGATTAGACTATCTGTTACCCAATGTTTTCCCCTACTAAAAAAAGTTTTGATGCCAAGACCCTTGACATGGTTATATGCCCATCCCCCGGGGTGCCATTACGTGCAAAAACACCTCCCCTATGGGCACAGTTTATTTTCTGGAGGGTTTCCCCAAAACCTTTCATGGTAATAGCGAGGAATTTCGGTCCAAACTTAGGGGGTTTGGTGGCGGGAAATTATCCCAGGGAAAAGGGGGGAAATTTCCCCGGGGAAATTTTTTTTTTATTTTGGGACGCGGGGCAAAGGGGGGGTGTTAAGGGGGAAAATTTTAGCCTACACAGCGGGGTTTAAGAAGCGCACTCGACAACAACACTTAGACGCGGCGGCTAAACTAAGGAACAGCTATACCAAATTTATAGGTTCTCTCTCAGAGGAGGATAAGACAATGTGGAAACAGGCAAAGTTAGAGTACAAAGACCGGGCAGGAAAAGATAGAAAAATTTCCCAACCAAGACCGCCAAAAAGTGGTTTTTTTTAGATATGGAAATAAATCAGGCAGGATATTTGCTAATTTGGCCAAGGGAAAAAACAAAATTTTCCCGTTATACATGAGAAAAAGGCCCTGCCCGGGGGCTAAACACACGGACCCGAAGGAGAAAAAAAAATTGTATTTTCGGGATTTTTACGGGAAGTTATAAAAAAGCCCGGACCCCCCCGGGGAAAGGGACTTTTTCTCCTTTTTTTGGTTTAAAAAATCCATTAAAATTTTTATGTCAGGGAGGGGACGGTTGGCTTTATTGAACCCCCCGGTCAGGGAAATGGGAGATCTTAAATAAAATTTAAAATCTTTCCCCAAACGTAAGGCCCCGGGCCCAGGGGCCCTAAGCTCGGAATTTTAAAAAATCCTCCCCCTTAAATTTATTTTAACGGATCTTAGGGGGGGTTTCTTTGAGAACTTTAATTTCTACAAAGACAATGCTAAAAATCAGCATGGGACTGCTTATATTAAAAGTCCCTTCCAAACAAAAAAAAGGTAAAGACCCAAACCCCCCCCAGCTTTTTATGGGGACCGATCCCCCTGATAAATCAGGACCCCAAAGTTTTTTTCCAAAAAATTTTTGCCAACAGTTGGGGGCATTTTTCTCCCCAAAAAAAAATTTAAGCCTTGTCGGGAATGGTTTTTTTGGGGGAAATCGGGTTTGGTTCATTAATATAAGGACAGTTTTGGAAGTACGGGGATGCTCGGGCGGGGAAGGGGGTTTTTTGGAGGGGACACCCCGGGCCCCTTTTTCCCTTTTAGACGCAGAAAAAGGTTTTTGGGACCATGTCAAATGGAGCGGGTTTAAAATGGGGGTATGGAAAAAAATCCCTTATTGGGGGGGAAAAAGAAATCGGGAAATTTTAAAATCCCCTTTTTCCGTAAACCTTTCAGGCTAGGGTAAACCCCCCGGTTTTTTTTTTCCGGGAAACCCCCATAACATTACAGAAGGGGACAAGGCGGGGATCCCCTTTGTCCCCGCTACTTTTTTTTTAAAATTTTTGTTTGGACCCCCCTTTTTCACACACTTAGTATCTTCCGCCTTGTAAAGAGGCTTTAATGGTGGGGATGGGGGGGTAAAATTGTGGGGTTTGCGGAGGGACTTATTACTTTTTATCCCTCACCCTCAAAAAATTTGGGAAAAACTTTATCAAAAAGGAGCTAACAGAATTTAGGAAATTTGGGGGTTTTAAAAGGTAAAACGAAACCCAAAAAAGTCATTTGTTATTTCTAGGAAAAAACCCGGACATCTCAAATCTAAAAGGAAAAGGGGTAAAAATTTCCCCCCCTTTTCATATCTCCCGAAACCTTGGTAAAAAATTTTGGTAGAGATCCTTTTCCCCTGTATCATTTAAATTTCCCCCCTTTCTAATAAAAAAAATTTTTTGAAAGAATTGTTTAAATGGGGGAAATTTGGCCCTTATCTATGTTCGGTTAGGGGCCCATTTAAAAAAAAAATGATAAAGTTTTTCCCAAGATGCTATACCCCCCCCAAAGGAAACACGCCATGCTATTCCCGGAAATAAAGATATAAAAAACGGGAAGTCGGCCTTCATAGCCTTTTTTGTGGATTTAAAAGGGGGCCAAAAATTTGCCTATAAGAAGTTAACGCTTCCAAAAAGGGGGGGAGGACTGCAGATGCCAGACATTCGCTTGTATAACCTGGCCTCCTTGGTAGACCCTGCCAGGGGTTGGTACATGGAAAAAAACCCTTTTCCCAATCTAGCGTTGGAACCCGCAATAGGGGGCCCCCCACTTCTTCGAGCGCTGTTTCAACCCCCCCCTAAAAGGGAAAAATTGCCCGTTAGTTGAAACCCGTGTGACATTTAGGGACACAGTTTGCGGTTTTGGGAAAACAGTTCGAAGATCTATGATTCCCCCTGCACCTTTTCGAAGTTTCGCCCATTAGGGGTATCCCCAAACCCCTTTCCTCAGGGCGGGAAAATTTAAATTTTTTTTCAAGGAAAGGAGGGACGGGGCTTTTTTATGTATCCGAAACCCACTTTTATAAATTTGGGGCACAGGTTTTTCAGCTGGGAAGGAAAGTTTAGGATGAAAATTTTTTTTTTAAAAATAACCCCCCCGGTTCCCTTTTCCTATCCCCAATTTTATTTAAGGGTTTTTGTAAAAAATCAATACGTAAACCTCCCCTTTGGGAGGATCAAGGGAGATTTTTACCGTGGGGGGAAGGCGCTACACCCCAAAAACGTTGTCAAAAATTATACACCTCCTTTGAGAGGGGATCATTATTTTAAAGGGGGGAGGAATTTGGGGTTTTGGAGCATGGGATGGGAGAGATGGGTGGCCCCGGGGAAAACCCGGGCAACAGATTAAAATTAAAGGGGTCAAAAAAAAGAAATTTTCTTTCTAAATGAGAATTTGGGGGGGAAATGGTGTTTAGAATTTTGCCCCCCCCAAAAGGGGTGACCTTTGATATCCCTTGTAGGAAGGGTCCTCCCCATTATTCCCGCAAAATGCCCGAAAGGGCCAAAAATTTGGAGGGGCTGGTCTACTCACGGGTTTTTGGCATCCCAAAAATGACAAAAATTACTGGGAGGAGGGTATTTGCTTTTAAAAAGCAGTTTGGGCTGGTTTAGGAAAAACCCGGGTATCCCCAAATCAGTTTATTTTCCACCCATATTCCTCCCGTTGGGGAAAGGGTGGGACTCCCCAGGCCCCAAAAAAACCCAAAAAAGGGGACATCTTACTTACTTGCAACAAAAAAAAAGGATTTCCCAAAACCTCTTTAGAAGATAGGTTTAAAACCCCAGGAGGTTTTTGAAAATTTTTAAAAAGATTTTTTAAAGGTAGAATTTAAAATAGAGACCCGGGGGAGAAAAAAGGAAAAACTCACAACAAAATTTTTTTTAAAAAATGGAAAAAATTTATTGTGGAAAAACCTTTTTACAGAAGAAACTCAAACGCCTTTAAAGAACCCTTTTTTAAATTACCTTTATTACCTTTCCCGGGGAAAAAGGGTGGGGGGGTTCACTAGGTAGACTGATCTGGGCGACACTAGCTGATCAAAAAGGGGGGGGGAGAAATTAAAAGGGAAAAAAGGGTAAAAGAAAACACGGCCTCCCCATCCCAAAATCCTCCTATATCCACATGTTCTAAAACTTTTCCCGATGGCCTATAACCCGGTTTTTTGTCCTGTCACAAGGGAAAACGGGGGAGGTTTTTTTTTTTTTGGGGTTGATTTTCAAGTTATAAAAGGGAAAGAAATTTCCAGCGGGAAGAAAGTTTGAAAGTTTTATGTTTTTTAGTCTATGCTTCAGTTTGGTATATTAATAGATTAAAAAAAAGTTGGAAAAGGGAAAAAAAAGAAAAACTGAGGGAAAAAAAATTTATTTCTCTTGTTTCATAAAAGAGGTGCTTCTCTCATAAAATTCTCTGTCCCCTGTAATTTATTTGGGTTTTTGATTTTTTTGGGAATGATGATAACGTTGTGATTTTTTAAATGTTTCCTCAATAAATGCATAGGGGCCCTAGAAGGGCCCGCTGCTTTGGTTTTTAATCAGCCATCGAGGCGTAAGTGTTTGTTTGTTAAGGGGTTTTTTTGGGAAATTATGGGGCCCCCTTTTTTTTTGGGTTTTTTTTTTGGGTTATAGCGTAGGGACTGAAGACATAAAGGGGCCTTGGCCCTTGGCTTGCCCCGGTTTTGGGTTTCTGTTTGCTATGTATCCCAAAATAATACCCCATTAATTTGGGGTAAATTTTTTTCCCCGCAGGGTTTTTCTTTTTGCCCCAAAAAAAAATGGGGAGTTAGGGTTTACAAGTATTTTTTTTGCAGTGGGAAATCTTTAAGTTTCTTGGGGGGGTTTTTCCCAAAAAACTTTTTTTTTTTTTTTTTTGTTTGTGGGTGATATATGTGATACCAGATGGTGTTCGGACAGATGGCGTTACCCCCTGTATCGCTTTAAACCATATTTCCCAAATTTTCATCCCGGTATTGTTGCTTTTTTGCAGTCTTCCCATGTGTTATAAAGTTTGGTTTTTTTCATTTCTGGTGTGAATTGGTAACTAGAGCATTTGCTCATTAATTAACGGCACCTGCCATCTTTTCCCATGCAGCATATGGGCCATAGAAGCCAGCTGCTTGAATCTAACAGCCATCGAGCTGTAAGTGTAGCTTTGTAGTTTTTTGGTAAATTATGTCCCATTTTTGTGTTTTTGTTTTTGTTGATAGCGTAGGGACTCGCAAGACATGAGGAGCCTTGCCGTTGGCTTGCGAGCTTGTGTTACTGTAGCTACTGTATCAACTAAAACATCATAATTTGATATTTTTCCCAGCATGTTATCTTTTTGCCCAAAAATACTGGGGAGCTTAGGGTACAAGTATTTTGTGCAGTGCACCTTCTAAGTGCTGGGCGGCTTGCCCACAAACTTTTTTTTTTGTTTGTGGGTGATATAAGCTGATACCCAGCATGGTGTATCTGTAAGATGGCGTTTACCCTCTGTATCGCTTTATCATATGCAATTCTCATAGGTTATTGTTGCATTTTTAGCAGTCTTCCCATGTGTTATAATGTGGTTTTTTTGCATGCTGGTGTGAATTGGTACCTAGAGCATTTGCTCATTAATTAACGGCACCTGCCATCTTTTCCCATGCAGCATAAGGGCCATAGAAGCCTGCTGCTGGTATCTATCAGCCATTGAGCTGTAAGTGTAGCTTTGTAGTTTTTTGGTAAATTATGTCCCATTTTTGTGGTTTTGTTTTTGTTGATAGCGTAGGGACTCGCAAGACATGAGGAGCCTTGCCGTTGGCTTGCGAGCTTGCGTTACTGTAGCTACTGTATCAACTAATACCTCATAATTTGATATTTTTCCCAGCATGTTATCTTTTTGCCCAAAAATACTGGGGAGCTTAGGGTACAAGTATTTTGTGCAGTGCACCTTCTAAGTGCTGGGCGGCTTGCCCACAAACTTTTTTTTTTTGTTTGTGGGTGATATAAGCTGATACCCAGCATGGTGTATCTGTACAGATGGCGTTACCCTCTGTATCGCTTTATCCATATGCAATTCTCATCAGGTATTGTTGCATTTTTAGCAGTCTTCCATGTGTTATAATGTGGTTTTTTGCATGCTGTGTGTGAATTGGTACCTAGAGCATTTGCTCATTAATTAACGGCACCTGCCATCTTTTCCCATGCAGCATAGGGGCCATAGAAGCCTGCTACTGGTATCTATCAGCCATTGAGCTGTAAGTGTAGCTTTGTAGTTTTTTGGTAAATTATGTCCCATTTTTGTGGTTTTGTTTTTGTTAAAAAAAAAAAAAAGAAAATGCCAACACAGTTGTATATAGGATTCCCATGATAGTCAAAAGAGTGCTACAGATCATTCAGAATAGAGAAGGTCTCCCTGGGTTTCCAAATTGCATCAAAGGCCTCTAATGTTGATCGAACCGTTCGAGAAAAGTTAAGTTTGAGTTGACCATCTCAATTTTCTCGAACCGAACATTTTACTGTTCGTTCGAGTAAATGTTCGAGTTCGAGAGGCGTTCGACACACCATTTTAACAGTATTCAGCGCCTTTCTACACTCCAATCAGTGCAGAGCACAGATAAGTGTCAAAAACGTCATCGCTGAGGTGTAGAGCTCTCATTAGCTGCTAAAATCACATGATCATGTTATATATTTCAATGTATTGCGTTCTGAATGCCATTTTCAGCTCACTCTCCGTACTGTACAGACTGCTCTCTGTCTGAATGCTTGCATGCAGGCACAAGATTTGTTTATTAGCGACAGGAAAAGCTGCTATTTAGATCAGTTAGGAGGGTGTGCAGCAAGCTTGGGGAATCATAGACAGCAATAGTTAGGGAGTTTGGTATTGCTGGCTGCATCTTTCGCACACCCAGAATCTGTTTTTGGTGACATTTGTGGTTGGTTGGTGAAAATTATTCTGAGTGGGGAAAAGTTCATTTTTGCAGTTTTGGGGGTTCAGTAATTGTATAATGCACCATTTCCAAATCTCCTATACAAACAAATATATTTGAAATAGTGGATTGAAAATGATTCTGAGTGGGGAAAAGTTCATTTTTGCAGTTTTGGGGGTTCAGTAATTGTATAATGCACCATTTCCAAATCTCCTATACAAACAAATATATTTGAAATAGTGGTTGGTTGGTGAAAATTATTCTGAGTGGAGAAAAGTTCATTTTTGCAGTTTTGGGGGTTCAGTAATTGTATAACTCACCATTATACTGTTAAACATGAAGAGAACTAGAGGTGGTAAGCATGCAAGGAGGGGCGTAGGAAGTGGAGATAGAGGTACGAGATAAGGTACTCCTTCCAGTGCTCCGGACAACACACAAGCGAGCACATCATCAGTCGCAGGGCCGTCAGGCATATCATCACTTGCTCGGTTCCCTGTGCGATTACTGAAGAGCATCGCCAATCTATTCTTCAGCTGTTATTAGAGCCTGCATCCAGCGGTTTTACCTCCCCTTCCTCTCAGTCACGGCCACAAACGTCATCATCATCATCAGTCCAACCTGAAGCAAACACGGGCCGAAAGTCACAACCCAATATACAGACCACTCCAAATAATTTATATTCTGAAGAGCTCTTTGATGACACAATGTGGTTGGGGTCAGAAGGCATTTCAAAAGATCAAGAGGCCAAAGAGTATGATTTTGTCTGCTCTGACACCCAATCGCTGATATCCTCAGAGGAGGAGAAGAAAGCTGGTCCATTGGCAGAAATACTGAGCGGTCATCAATGCCTCGCAGTGCCTGTGGCTTCTAGCCTGCAGCTTGAGGATATAGAATGTGAGGAAGAGGAAGTCAGCTGTGATGATGATGACATTGCGGATCCAGCGTGGTGTTTTGAGCAGCAGCTGGCGAGCGCATCATCAGTGGAGGAGGATGATGGAGTAGTGTCAGTGCAGATCCGGCCTCAGAAGGGGAGAGGGTGGTCGCACAAGTCCTGTGACATTACTCCACCAGCCGTGGTCAGTGGTGGCGGCGAGAACACCGGTACTAGATTTTCACCGTTGAAGAGGTCCAGGAATTGTGAAGCCTGGGCCTTTTTCGATCAAGCCTCTGATTTGCCGACTGATGTCATATGCCGGATTTGCCTTCAACGCATCAGTAGACGAAAGAATTAAAAGAGTTTAAGCACCACAAGCATGAACAGGCACATGCATGTAAAGTATGAATTGTTGTGGATGAATCACTTGGAGAAAAAAGGCCACACAGTTCCTGGGCTCCAACCACCGTGACATCTTCTGCCTCCTCCTCCTATGCAACATCCAATCCCAAGCTGTTCTCTGCTGATGATGTACCGGAGCAGCATGAGCAAGCACCATCCCCAGTCCCAGATACTGTCGGCCAATTCCCACCACCAGCAACACAGCCTACACCTTCCCCTTTCACCAATGTAACCTACATGCCGTACCGCAGCCAGTCCGGCAGCCAGCCTTCTGTGTACCAGTTGTGGGAACAGAAGAAACGCTTTCACCGAAACCAACCCAAAGCCAAAAGCCTGAATGTCGGCATTGCCAGGCTGTTGGCCTTGGAAATGTTGCCTTTCCGCCAAGCTGTCCCTGCCCTGGCCCACCACATTGCAGAACAGATCTCCAGCGCGTTGGCTGTATCTGTGTCCACCAAAGTCCATCTCACTAAAGACACATGGACTAGTAAGCACAGTCAAGGGCGTTACATCTCACTGACTGCTCACTGGGTGAGTTGGGTGGATGACAGAGTATCTGGTGATGATGGTGGGTCTCGGGCTCGGTCTGCTGGGATGGTGCAGAGTACAGATCCCCAACCTCGACATGTAGCATCAAATGCCCAGAGAAACCAGTCCGTTCTCAAATTAATTTGACTTGGAGACCATCAACACACAGGTCAAGAGCTGTGGATGGCTCTGCGCACTCCCAGTGGCTGGGTGCTAAGAACCTGGCGCCAGGCAAGGTGGTGTGCAACAACGGGAGAAATCTCCTTGCTGCCCTTAAGATCGGTAGACTTACGCACATCCCTTGCCCGACACACATCATAAACTTGGTTGTGCAGAAATTTCTCAAGAGCTACCCAGGTCTTGACTGTCTGCTGAGGAAGGTTCGAGGTCTTAGCTCGTACTTCCGGCAATTCACACCCTGCTTCGGCAAGAATGGCAGCGTTGCAGCATGGTTTGGGCCTCTCTGTCCACCGTCTGATATGTGATGTGGCAACACGCTGGAATTCTACCCTCCACATGCTGCAGAGGTTGTGGCAGCAGCGTAATGTCATCATGCAGTGTGAAATGTCACATGGCCTGACTAGCAGTGGTGCGGACCTCGGGGTGTTGAGCCATAGAGAGTGGAGACAGGTGAAGGATCTCTGCAACATCCTTGGCAGTTTTGAAGAGGACACCAAAATGGTCAGTCGGGACGATGCCCTTGTCAGCATGACCGTTTTGGTTATGTTTTTACTGGAACAAACGTTAGGCACTCTGCGGCAGCAGGTCCCAGAAGTGATGGAGGAGGAGGCAGACACAGAGCCTTACTCGATGGAGGATGTAGAAGGCCGGACTGTTTCACAATTGTATCAGTCTTCTTTAGCCGGTGGTTCTAGGTCGAGGGCGGGTGCAGGACGGCAGTTCAGCTCACAGAGTAGAGAGCATGAGGCTAGCCAGGGCTCTGGTGATGGTCAGGTTGAGGAAGTGGAGGAGGATGAGGAGGCAGGGGTGGATTACCCTTCAGTGGTAAGAGGTTGGCACAGGTTACAGGAGTAGGAGGAAAGAGGAGGAAGATCCCGTTAGTGCCCCTCGAATCCAAGGCTTGGAAGATCCCGGCAGCATCTCACACATGAGTGTTTGGATGCTCCATTACCTGCAACATGATCCACGCATCAAGGCAATCAAAATGAACAGCAATTACTGGGTGGCCACCCTCCTTGATCCACAATACAAGACAAAAGAGAGCAATTTCCTTCCACCCACAGAAATTGACAGTAGAATGCAGGATTTTGAGACAGTGCCCATTGACCACCTCGAGACATATTTTGTGTCTTCACATTCTAATGTCACGGTGAAACAACATCAGCAATGCGACAGCAGTACAATGACAAATAGCCGCAGCAGGCAGTGTGGGAGATGCCTACTGGCTGACATTTGGCAATCCATTTTTACCACCTTTCCAATGCCTGCAAGGCAGGGCAGCATACAGACACACAGAGACCACCTTAAGACCATGGTCCATGACTACCTGCGGCTCAACACCGATGTTTTTGGACTTAGTCTGGACCCATTCAGCTTCTGGGTGTCCAAACTGGATGAAATGCCTGAGCTTGCTCGACACGCCATAGAAGTTTTATCCTGCCCAGCAGCCATCTTTATCTCGAAACGCACGTTCAGCACAGCTGGCAGGAAGATAACTGGCAAACTTAGCCTTCTTTCACCTGACACTGTGGATTATTTTACATTTATAAAAATGAATCAAGCGTGGACCTCTGACGATTTTGTTGCCCCGGTTGCCAATGTCACTGATTAGTAAACTGTAGCACGTCTACTTGACAATGTGAAATACACATTTAAACTACACTACATCTCATGTCTGTAGTTCCTGTGCCTGCTGCTTCTACAAATTTTATTTATTTTGAAATATACACCTGTATGACCTTGATGTGCACTGCATACACCTCTTACTCCTCCTACTCTTAGCCCTCCAAATGTTTATTTTTTAAATGCCTCCACACGTACTACCAGCAAACATAGTAAGTACTGTTACCCTGAACCTCGATGATCCCAATTGGCATGTTCTCCTTGCCACCAATGGTACTGCCGGCCTAATCTGTTGAACCTCGAACCTCGCTGTTCCCCATTGCCTGATCTTGTCGAACCGGAATCTCCATGTTCCCAATTGGCATGTTCTCGCTGCCACCAATGGTACTGTTGCCTAATCTTGTCAAACTGGAACCTCGCTGTTCTCCACTGCCATGTTCTCGCTGCTACCAATGGTATTGCCACCTAATCATGTCAAACAGGAACCTCGCTGTTCCCCATTGCCATATTCTCGCTGCAACCAATAGTACTGCCACCTAATCTTGTCGAACCAGAACCTCGCTGTTCCCCATTGGCATGTTCTTGCTGCCACCAATGGAACTACCATCTAATCTAGTCCGCTGCACCTACTATAGCATAAGCCCCTTGCATCTGCAAGCTGTCCTCATCTTCTCAGTTAGCCATTGAAAGGAATTAAGTATTTTAGCCTCTCAATTTTTTTTCTGTCACTCTTACAGCCAAATTTCCTTCACTAAGTGGTTCTGTGTATCCAGTTTACTCTTCTGGATGGTAATTACAGCTTCTCCTCACCTGTATAGGTACAAAAATTAACCCGAACATCTTATACATTTGACTTTAATGGGGTTCGAGTTCGACTGGAACCTCGAACCGAACACCATAATGTTCGAACTCGAACATTTTACTGTTCGATCATCACTTAAGGCCTCTAATCTATTATTAAGAAGGGCCGTGAGGGGGCGTGGCCTGAGCCTGTTTGTGGATGGACGCATAGAGCAGGAACTCTGCAGGAAATACAGCTAAAGCGGCTTAAATAAGCCCATATTTGCCAGAAAAAAGCCTAAGGCGTGGTGGCTCTTGCCTTCCACTACAAAAACAACGTATTTGAGTGCTTCCAGGAACCCTCACTGTGCAGAAATCCCTGTTCCCGTACTGGGGCCTGTCGGCGGTTACTGGAGCCGGCGCCATTTTGAGGTAAGCAGCGGGAAACCGAGCGCACGGGCCTGATCGCCCACCTTTCCACAGCAGCCCGAGAACTTGCTTCACCCTCTGAACACAGAGAACGCCGGCGGCAGCAGGCGTTAGCAAACTCCGGACCCGAGCTGCTTGGCGACAGCAGCGCAGGAACTGCCGTGCGCCACAGTCAATCAGCCGTCTATACAGCAAACTACCCTGCCGGGTAGCGAGGCGGACTTACCTTCTCCCCGGTTCACCCGAGGACAGAGGGGATCAGCGTGAAGACACGTCTCGTCAGCGAGACGCGGAGACAGCTGGCAGTGACGGGAAGTAGTGAATCCTGAACTGAATAGCTGAGTGGCAGGATCGCAGTGACCGCTGCGCTCCTCTGAGAACTGGTCATAGCCACAATCAGCTCCTCTGCTGCATGACTAAAAGGCCCTACTTACCTCCTCATCTACGTGGAGCATCAAACAGGTCAGTAACTCATTTGATTCGCCTCAAAACCCCCTTGTACCAGAGATTCAAAGGTGTTGGGAGAACCACAGCTCCTCTTCCTAGGACTGACACCTTAAAAACGAAACCCTTAAAAAGTTAACCCTATAGTGGAATCAACGCTGGGGCGGGAAAGGGGGACAGCCCCCCCTTCCTTAAAAACCCAAACCAAAAACATTTTAATTCCCTTTAAAAAAAAAAACGTTTGAAAAAAAAAAAAAGTCACATTCATTTGGGGGGGAAATCTTACTGTTTACAAACCCCAATCATTTTTTTAAAACCCTTTCCCCTTGATAACCACAGCACGGGCCATAATAAAAAATTTTCCCCTTCCCCCCCTTTTAAAAATTTCCCTAATTTTTTTCCCCAAGTGGGGCCATCCCCCCCCCATTAACCTGTTTTGCAAAATTTCTTTTTAACCCTTACAATTGGCTTTTTTGGGGGTTTTAAAAAAATCAAAACAACAAAAGGCCCCCTTCCCCCAACCCAAAAATTTTAAACGAGCCCCCTTTAAAAACTTTTAAAACCCCTCCTCATTTGGGCAAAAAACAATGGGGGGGGGAAAACTAAAAAAAAGGAAATTGGAAAGGGGGCCCCAACCAAAAAAAACCCTTTTTTAAAAACCGGAAATTTTTCCCCAAAACTCCCCCCCCAAACTGGGAACCCCCAAAAAGAAAAAAAGGAAAAAGGGGGCCCATCCCTTCCCCTCCTTTTCCTCTCCCCCAACCCCCCTTAAAAAAAAGGGGCCTTTTGGGGGGATAGGGGGCCCAAAATTTCACATAAATTTTAAAAAAAAACCAACCTTTTTTGCCCCTCTGAAAAAAAACCCCCCCAAAGCGTTTTTTTTTTATTTTAAAATTTTAAAAGGGGAATTTCCCCCCCTTTGTCCCTTTTAAAAAAAACAAAAGGGAGGGGGGATTTTTAAAAAAGGGTTTAAACCCCAAAGTTTGTACCCAAAAGTAAAAACATTTTTTGAGGAAAAAAGGGGAAAAGGATTTTGGGCGGTTTTTTCCCACTTTAAACCTTTTTTTAAATGGGACCCCCAATTTTGGAAACCTTTTAGGGGGAAAGAAGCCCCCGGGAAAGGTTTAAAATCAATAAAGGGGGTTTTTTTTTTTGGGGACCTAAAAAACCTTTTAAAGGGGGGAAGAAAATTAAAAAATCCCTCAGGGGGGCCCACCCCCTTGAAAAAAAAACGTTTCCCAAAATGCCCTTTCCCCCTTTTTTTCCCAAAACCTTTTTTTTAATTTGGGGCCCCCGGGGTTAACCCCCGGGGCCCGCCCAAAAACCGGAATTTAAAAACTTTTGGGGGAACCAATCCAAAAGGATTTCCCCAAAAAAAACCTAACCCCTTTCCCCCCCTTTCTTTTTCCCCAAGGGAATTTTAAAATCCGCGGAAAATTTTTTTTTTTAAAAAAAAAACAAAAGGGGAAAAAAAAATTTTTCCCCCTTCAAAAAAAAAAATCAAAAAACCTCCCCTCCCCCTTTCCCTTTGAAAATTTTTTTAAAAAGGGGAAAAAATTTTTCAAATCAAACCCGGGGGCCCCTTTTTCCAGCGGGGAAAACTTTTTTTTAAAAGAAAAAAAAAAAATTTTTTGGGTTTCCCTTTTTAAACAAAAAAAATCCTGCGAGAAAAAAAAAACTTTCCCCCAATTTTCCACGGGGGGGCTTTTCCTTTTTTTTAAAAATTTTAAAATTAACCCAAAAAAATTTAAATCCCAAATTGGGGCCCTGGTTCCAAATTCCCAAAAGGGAAAATTTTTCAAAAAACAAAAACCCCAAAAGGGGAAAAATTAAATTCCCCCCCCCAACCTTTGGCCCCCGAAAAAAAACCCGCCCATCAGGGAAAAGGGGGCCCCAAAAGCCCTGATAAAAAATTCACGGGAAAAAATGCCTTTTTTTTTTTCCCTGAATTCCCCCCGGGCCCTTTCCCGGTATTTTCCCTTTTATTTTTTGGGAACCCCTCAAAAAAGGAAAAAAAAATTTCTTTCCCCCAAAAAATTTTTTTCAAACGAAAAAGGGGATTTTACCCCTCTTTACGGGTTTTTTCCCCTTTTTTGGGGGAAACCCAATTTTCTATTTCCTTTTAAAAACCCCTTTAAAATAGTTTTCAGATGGGGGGCCCTTTTTTTTACGGGTTTTCTAATTTTTTTTTTTGCTCCCGAAATTGCCCCAAATCCCCCGGGGGTTAATCAAAATCAAAATCCCAGGGTTGCTTTAAAAAATTTTTTTTAAAGGTTTAAAAACCAAAAAACTTTTTCCCTGGGTTTTTTTTCCCTTAGATTTTTAATGAGGGGGGGTTAAAAAAAAAAATGTTTTTTTTTTAAACTTTAAAAGGGGCCCCAAAAAACCTCCCCCAAAAAAACCCTTTCCCCCTTTTTTTTTGGGGGAAAGGGGAAACCCCCCCCCAAAAAAACTAAAAGCAAAAATAAAAATTTTTTTCCCCAAGGGGAAAAAAAAAACCAATTTTTACAAAGCCCCCAAAAAAAATTTTTTAAAAACCCCGGTTTTTAAAAAAAATGGGGAATTTTTCCCCCCCAACATTTTTTTTTTCCCCTCACAGCGTTTTGATTTTTAAGGGAAAAGGGGGGGGTTGGGCCCTTTTTTTTTAAAAAAAAAACCACGGGTTTGTTTTTTTAAAACCCCCCAAGATTTTTTCCCTTTTTTTTGGCCCCCAAAGGTAAAAAAATTTTTATTATCCTCCCCAAATGCACAAATTAAAAATTTTCCCCGGGTTTTTTTTTTAAAAACCTTTTTCCTAAAAACCCCTTTTAGGGCCTTCCCAAAAAAAAACCAAAACCCGGGGGTTTTACTTTTAAATTTTAAAAAAAAAATTTCCAACAAAAAGGCCGGGGGGGGAAAAAAAATGTTTAAAGGGGGAAAAAAAATTAGTGGCCCTTGGGGTTGGAAATTTTTAAATGAATTTTTAATTTTTGAAAAAAACCCGCTAGTTGATAAAGGGAAGAAAACCCCCCCTTTTAAAATTTCCCAAAATTTAAAAAAAATTTCCCCTTTTTTAAATTTCAAAAAAACAAAAACCATAAAACCTAGGGAAAAAAATCCAAAAAACACGAAAAGGGGGGGGAAAAAAAAAGATTTTTTTACTTTTTTTTTTTTCACCCCCCCCAAAAATGTAAACAATTCGAAAAATTAATTTTTTTTCCCTAGTAGATTAGAAAAAAGGGGCCCCCCCAAAAATTTTTTTTTTCTCACACGGGGAAAATTTGGGGGGCCAAAATTTTTAATTTTGGGTTTTGGGGGAAAAACCTTTTGAAAACCAAAAAAACCCTCCTTTACTTTAAAAAGGAATTTCCTTTTTCCCCCCCCAACCCCTTTTTTACACCCCCCCGTGGGGGGAAAAAAAAACCCAATTTTCCCCTTTCCCTAAAGTTTTTTTAAACCA
>JAODAL010061382.1:0-20352 GCA_025379985.1 Phyllomedusa bahiana | reverse complement strand
GGGACGTCCAGAACCCTGCCGGTCTGTGATTTGGCTTAAACTTGACAGTCAAAAGGCTACCCTTTCTTCTCCCAGAGTTTTTCCCCCATGAAACCCCAAATTGCTTGCAGCCATTTTATCAATTAAAAAAAACGCTTCGTTCCCGAAATCACCCCAAACTTCGACTTTGTTCAGAATCGAAGTTTTCCTGAAATTCTAAATGAATTCCACTTCGTTAGAATCGATTCTCCCATCTCTAACAGACGCCATCTTAAATTCTCACACTTCTCACTGTGACTCCTGTCAATAAGCATCTTGCTGCTGCTGCACTATATTGAACTCTTTAGAAAACAAACTCGTTTTTTCAGCTACTTCACAAAAGACCTTCACAAGTATGTGTAATATACACACTTGTTACTCAACCAGCTTTATTATTTTGTTTTAGTTTGTGGGGTAGTCTCCCTATAGTCCAGGGTGGGTGTGCTTCTGCCCCATACACGGCTGAATTCCATCTGGTTGTTCTGTACGGTTTTTCATACCCAAGGCTTAATTAAGCCTCTTGTTTCTGGGTTAATTTGGAGTAAAACACACGGTGTCTTTTTTTTTGCCCCGCATACACCTAAATTACATCTGGTTTTCTGTAGCGTATTTTACACCCAAGGCTTAATTAAGCTCTTATTTGTTGGGTAATTTGGAGTAAAATACAGGGTGTCTATTTTTTTGCCCCATATACGCCTAAATTACATCTGTTTTTTCTGTAGGGTATTTCATATCCAAGGGTTAATTTAACCTCTTGATTGTGGGGTAATTTGGAGTAAAATATAGGGTGTCTGTATTTTTACCTCATATACGCCTGAATTTCATCTCATTCATTCTGTAGGGTATTTTATACCAAGGGTTAATTTCTCCTCTTGTGTTGTGGGGGAATTTCAGTCAAATTGTTAGGGATGGTCAGGGACGCACCCAAGACACGGACAAGTGGGGCCCTGACACTGATCCCAGCCTCTGTCCCTGCTTTTTGGGGAACCCGACTCCTTAACAGGCCGACCCCAACCAGAAGACTCAAGGCTTCACTGAGCAGAGTGCACAGACAGAGACAAACAAACAAAGAACACAAAAGCCGTAGTCGGACGGTCCGAGTCAGTAATAGGAGGGGCAGCGCGGTACAAAGTCATGAGGCAAAGTGAGAAACCAGAAACAAAGCAGAGATCAGTAGCACAGAGAAACAACAATAGGACAGGCTAACTATAAAGGCAAGCAGAATAGCAGGCACTGAGAAGGGAAGCAGTGCTATATATAGGAAAAGGGTAGAAGTAGAGGAGCTAGGATAGGTGGCAGAACCGGTCAATCAGAGAGCCGATTAACCCCTATGAGCGCTGGAGGATTTCTGGCCAAGGCGTCCACCAGAAATCTCCTCCAGAATTTTCAAACGAAGGTGACCTGGAACAAAAAGTTTACCGGGGGGTAGTCCGGGTGGGACCGAGCCTTGAGAGTTCGCAATAGCAGAAATTTAAATCTGTAGTAAGGGTAGCCAAACTACTCCCCGGGGCAAGGATATTTCCCGGTTCCTCCTCTGAGATGTCACTCATACCAAACTTCGGGAAAAGGTGGGCTTAAAATTCTAGCCCCTGGACGTAGGTTCTAAAAGGTTTGAACCTAGTAAAAACAAGGCCCATGCGCTTGAGGGGGTTTTAAATCGCTTGTTTTGTCAAGATAAAAAAGATTTTTTGCAGTAGAACAGTTACTCTATGCGGCCCCCCCATCTTTGAAAGCCCATTAAAGGCTAGCAAACCCCCGTTACAATATCATATTAAATTTCTCGCGGTAGAGAATTTTTGGAGAAGAAGGAAAGGGGTCTGAGGCGGGTATGGGTTCACCCCCGAGACAGGAGGCCCCCTACAGCTGTTTCGGATGCTTTTACTCAAAAACAGGGTTGTTTGGGCCCCGGGTGACCAAAAGGTACGGACGAAAAACATTTTTTCAGATAAAAAAATGTTTGCTCGGTTCGGGTCCCCAAAGGTGGGGTCACTCCTTTCTTTATAAGGTCGAAAGGGGGTTTAACAATCAGGGAAAAATTTTTAAAAATTTGCATTATTTGAAAAACCTAAAAAAACTTTGGCTCTTTTGGTTGTGGGCCCGTACCCATCAGTGATGGCAAAAACCCTTTTTGTGAATCCTACTTATAAATTGGTACTCATATGTCCCCCGGAACCCCTATCCCCCTGTACTCTGAACAAATTTTTTGACAATTGGTGCATATTTGTTTTCTGACGAACCGGGGAACCCCCGAATGACTCGATGGGTACGTAAGGGGGGAAAATGGGATGTCATTGGGTACCAATTACAAAAAACCCTAGAAGGCCCCTGAAAATGTATTAACAAATCGTTGGAAGAGGGGGGCAGGTGCATTAAAAAGCCCCGAAAGGGCATGAAAGTTTTTCAAAATGCCCCTCGGGGTATTAAAGGCCGTCTTCCATTCGCCCCCTTCTCTGATTCGAATCGGGTTGTACGCCCCCCGAAGGTCACATTGGAAAAAAATTTGGGTCCCCAAAACCCTTTTAAAAAGACCCGGATCGGGGGAAGTGGATGCGGCTTTTTTGTTATTTTTTGAGCTCCCTATAGTCAAAACAAGGAAAGACCCTCCATTTTTTTTTCCAAAGGAAAAAAAACCCCAGCCCTCCCGGGTGAGATAGACGGTCGTAGGTTGATTTTTTCAGGCTCTCTTAATATATTGACGATGTTCTCTTAAAAGGGGAATCTTGCACAGTTAAAAGGCCGATGCGGGGAAGAGTGTCGCAGGGTCTCATCACAGACGTTTTGAAATCAGAGAAAAAATGGGAAGGGGAATGGTTATCGTTTATAGAGCATACAAAGACTGAAGTTTTCAAATGATCCCCACATGAGCCCCCCCATTTTATCAACCAGCAGTCCCCCATCAAAACCGGGTTTGGAGGCTAACCAGGGAAACCCCTAGAATAATGTCCATGGTAAGTCCCTCCATGAAAAAGAAAGCATTGTTAAAAAATGCAAACACCCCAACATTCGGGGTTTTTTCGGCAGTTCGGTATTTTATCCTTTTCCGTTCATTATGGGGTAGAATCGGGCCCCTAAAAACCAAAAAGGGAAAAAAAGCGGAATTAGTTCAAACCCCCTGGCTTTGCCCCCCCCCCCCATGCTAAAAAAATTTAAAACTGCACCCCCCAAATCGATCAGGGCATAGCAAGCAAAATCTTACCCTGAAGATTAGGGTTTCCGGGAAGCAAAGCTTGTTATCCAAGTTAGGGGGGGACCGACCCTTTGTTATCCTTCCCGACATTTTCAGGCTTTTTTGTTTCCCACGGGGACTTGGGCCCGGGGGGGCAGTTCCCCCGGACAGACCGGACTCCCACAGTAGAAACACAACGCATTTTCCCCCCGATGTTTCTTTGATAGCTGCCCACGGGAGCCCATCCATAGGTTCCTCTCCTGAAACCCCCGGGGAGATGGGAAAGGTAGTGGAGGAAAGTACAGAACCGCAGAGAAAGGATGGACAAAGAGTCAGCCATGAACTGCCCCTGGACCCCCCCAAACTTTTCCTGGTCTCTCCCTAACCCCAGTCAATGATATAGGCAAAACTAAAGTCCCCCCAAAATCTCTGGAATAGAATGGCGACCATAGATCCTCACTGCTCGGGCAGCCCCTTTTTAAGGGGTTTGAGGGGGTGGTCAGGGCCACCCAATTACTGGGAAATCCATTGGCGGAATCAGAGCAATAATCCTCAGTGAGCGGCGACCCTGCTGGATGGACAGGAGATGGGTTTTAGTAAGCTGCCCGGTTGGGGTCATCATAAACTGTCCCAGTGCTGAAATAATTTGTCCACCCATGCCATTCCCGGGGCCTCGGGGGTATGCCCGTGCCCCCACCGGGGGGCCCCTGGAGGAGTGAACCGCCATGGCAAGTTTTTTCGCTTCTGAGGAAAAAAAGGGGAAAAAAGAAAAAACAGGGAGCGTTCCTGGGCCGAAATTTTACAGGTTACCGTCAAAACAGTCAGGAAACGCTGTTTGTTTGTGCTGGTTTGTCCAAAGGCCCAGGGAAGTTTTGGGTAATGAGGGACGATGGATCAGGGGTGGGGTAGACATAGCGTCCAGACAAAGGGGTTTGGGACATAAAGACCCCCGCCCCGAAATTGGGTTTTTTTCATCCGGGGTGAAAAAAATAGATTCATGCTGAACCCCCGGGGAATTTTTTGGAATACGGCCGCTATAATGTTAAAGGATTGGATGCACACAAGACACGGAATGTCCCAGCCCCTGTCCCGCCTTTTGGGGAACCGATCCCTTTAACAGGCCGGCCCCCCCCCCCCCAACCCGAAGATCAAAGGGTACATGAGCAGAGTGCACAGACGAGACAAAAAAAAGAAACAAAAGCCCTAGTCGGACGGTCCGATCAGTAACAGGAGGGCAGCGGGTAAAAGTCGTGGGCAAAGGGAGAACCCAGAAACAAAGCAGAGATCAGTAGCACAGAGAAACAACAATAGGACAGGCTAACTATAAAGGCAAGCAGTATAGCAGGCATTGAGAAGAGGAAGCAGTGGCTATATATAGGAAAAGGGTAGAAGTAGAGGAGCTAGGATAGGTGGCAGAACCTGTCAATCAGAGAGCCCGATTAACCCCTATGAGAGTTGGAGGATTTCTGGCCAAGGCGTCCACCAGAAATCAATCAAGATACAGGGCTACAGGGAAGGCCGCAGTTATGATCGCCGCGGCCGTGGCCGGCGACCAGGGCCGAATGGCACGGATGTGACACAAATACAGGGTTTGTGTATTTCTGCCACATAAACACCTAATATCCAACTTCAGACTTGTGGGGGTATTTTATCTGTGGCCAAGAGTTAATTTATTCACTTTTTGTGGAGAAATCTATGTCAAATCCAGTGTTTGTGTATTTAAGCCCTACATACATCTCAAATCCAGCCATTCCAGTCTCTTGGGATATTGCTATCTGTGGCAAACAGTACATTTTTTCAATTATTGTGGTGATTCTGTTAAATTGTAATACATGTAGAGCCCCCCCCCCAAACATAAAACGAGTGGAGAGGGTGTCATCAGTAATTTTGCATTGACGTCAATAAGCATTTTGCCATTCCATTGATCCTTCAGTGTCTGCTTTCAATTGGTCAATAATCCATGATTGCTAAAGCCAAAAATAAACAGCAGTTGATCTAAAAAATAAGTAAATAGAATATTTGCATGTGTTCTGTGTTTTGTATCCACTCCTGCTTTTGGCTACCTGCTCATCTGACAATCTTGATGCAAACAAAGGACTATTTCATACTAGCCTTACGGCTTCTCCAAAGACATAATCGGTTGTGTTTGTCCTTTTCATTCCTTGTGAAAGATTAAAAGAAGGGGAAAACCAAACATAGTGGCAATGTCAGAGTAGTGGAGGGTGGAAACCTAGAAAACCACAGGGTGGTCAACGGAGAGAGTGGTCAGTTGGCAGCAGCATGAGTAGGCCACAGAGTGGCAACTAACAGATTGTGAAGGTAGCAGCAGCATGATTAGGCCACAGACTGGCACAAGTACACAGTGTGGAGGTGGCGGCAGCAACAGCAGCATCAGGCCGGAGAGTGAAGCAATGTCATAATTTTGAGGTGGCGGCATCTAGGTGACATAATTAGGAGGTGGCAGTATCAGCACCATCAAGCCAGAGAGTGACATGATGACATAGCCTGGAGGTAACAACAGCAACAGCATGAAGAGACCTGAGTCGTGAGGTAACAGCAGCATCACAAGGCTACATAATGGCCCAGTGAAGAGTGGGGGGGTAGGTGTCAATACCAGTCCCTGGTAAAGATGGTGAGTGGTTGAGGAAGCAGCTGGCAGCAGATGTGGGGCATCAGGCAGGTGGCAGCATCACAATAGTAGCTGAAGCAGGTAGCTAGAAGAATCCAGGGTTCAGGGTCTGCTCCAGGTGCTGCTGCTAGTGGGTACCTAAATCACTAGGGGGTGAAGAAAGCTGCTCATCAACAACTCCAGACTCAGGTTGCTGTTGATGGAGCTGGTACTGCCCAAACTCCCCATCCCCCCACAGCAGCTGTGGCAGTGGTACATGAGCGCTGAGGAACCACCCGGTCAGACCTGCTAGAGGATGGACGATGGTGCAGATAGGCAGCAGCCAACTGACTACAGAGGATGTCTCTATAGTGCTTGAGTTTGTCTTCATCTTGGCAGGTGAAAAAATGCCCCCATTTGGGACCGGTAATGAGGGTCCAAAAGGGTGGAGAGACAGAAGTCATCCGTCTGCCGCATGGTGACAATTCAGTTGTCACTAGCCAGGCAAATCAGCATGCAGTGAGCCATTTGCGCAAGTGACTCTGAGGAGCTTTCTGCCTCCATCTCCACTGCATACTGCCGTGGTGTGTCTGAGTCATCTTCCTCATCTTCCTAATCCTCCGGCTGCTCCTGCTCCTCTCCTGCCACCTGAATAAAAAAAACACACTCATTTTGCCAGACACTGCTTGTGCTCCAATGTCTTCCTCCTCCTCCTCCAGTTCAGCCCCCACTGGACTCATGTGGCCGTGAGATATAGTTGCCATGTCTCCAGTCCACTGAGCAGACAGATTTTGCAGCATCTGTTCCAAGACATGAAGCAGTGGAATGATGTTATTCATCTCGTAGTCCTGGCGACTGACAAATAACATGGCCTCCTCAAAGGGTCTGTGCAAACGGCAGGTGTCCCGCATGAGCTGGCACTGGCTGACATAAAAATGACACAGTGTATCCCTGTCCGCTTGGATCATCAAGAAATCATTAATGGCCTTTCTCTGTTTATTGATTTCTCCCTGTTTTGCTCTGTTCATCGATTTCTCCCTGTTTTGCCCTGTTCATCGATTTGTCCCTGTTTTGCCCTGTTCATCGATTTCTCTCTGTTTTGCCTTGTTCATCGGTTTCTCTCTGTTTTTCTCTGTTCATAGTTTCTCTGTTCTGAGTAGCTTAAGGAGGGTGTGCTTGGGGGTGTAGAAATAGCAAAAGCGCATGCAAAGTTCCCTGTCAAGTTCTCTGAACGGTCCATAGTCAACCACTTGAAAAGGGAGGGACAGCAGTACCACTAACTTGGACAGGGGCACGATCAGCTTCTGCACTTAGGGATGGCTAGACGCATACTGCTGTCTCTTGGCAATCGTCTTGGTGAATGACTTCTGGCCGCATGAGTGGCGAGGAGCAGGAGCATTTGGATCGGTAGATGATGTGAAAGACAGGCAGTTGTCTTCGGCAGGGGTGGTAGAGCCTTAACTGCCTGAAATGGGAGGCGTGCCACTAAGTGCTGCTGCTGCGTCAGGATGGACCACCACATCTGAGACACGTTTCTTCCAGGCCACTGTATTGTGACGCTTTATATGTTGACGCAGGGCGGTGGTGCCAACGTTAGGTCTCTGGTCATGCTTTACTTTCTGCCCACAGATTCTACATATAGCCATGTTCGCTTCCTCTGGTGTCTTGTCATAAAACTGCCAGTAGTGGTGCAGGAGCTCACCGAGGCAGCAGCGGTAACAGTCAGTGCAGAGCATTGGTGGACAAGACACCGGAGGAGGCGAATATGGCCATATGTAGAATCTGTGGGCAGAAAGTAAAGCGTGACCAGGGACCTAACGTTGGCACCACAGCCACTGTGCTGCGACCTGTGGCTACTCCAGGAACTTGCTTTTGCGTTCTTTGTTACCCCATGTGATCAGGCACACTCACAACCCTCACAGTTTTAAGTGCGCTCTGAAATCTCATCTTCTTAGACAAGCCTATCAAGATCCCTAATTGTTAACCCCCCCAAATTCTGTCACACATTTGTTATTTCCTGCACTTTGGCACCCACAGGCACTTATTTGTATATAGATGTATGGTTGGGATGGCAGGTTCATCCACTTTTTCATGTATACTATCCCATATTTATGTAACATGGTTGGACCATTGTAAACCAAGCACTTTTCACCCTTTGTTTCACACATACAACCTAATAGGTTGTAAGCTCTTGCGAGCAGGACCCTCACACCTCGTGTCTGATTTGTAAGTAGCTTTTATATAATGTAATGTCTGGTTAGTCTGTGCTTATACCCTCTATATTGTAAAGGGCTGCAGAATATGTTGGCGTTATATAAATAAAGATTATTATTATTATTATAGTAAGATCTTTGCCCTCAGCTTGGTTCTTTCCAGCTGTCGCTGACATTACCTTGTCAGGCTGCGTTCCCACTTCAGTTATTTTGTCAGTTTTGCCCCTGTAACTGCCCAGAGAAGTGAAGTGTGAAGTGATTCTAGTACCGGCGCCTGTCATCTGCGTGTCATACTAAAACACAGCATTGTATGAAGACCAAAACACACTCCCTATGCATATATGAGCACGGCACAATGTTCTGCAACATCCTACAGGCTTTCAACAGACAGGAAATAGCTGTTTTTTAATGCAATTTGCTGCAAATAAATTCGGGTCAAAAAGAATTTTGGCTGAAAATATGGAGAACTTGGCGAATGGAATTTTTGAGAAATGTGCCCATCTCTAAATATAAATAAGAAAAGTTATTAGTTATTCGTTGTTTAAGTTTTTATTTTTTAAAAGTAGTAAAATGAAAATTGCATAAATTTAGTATCATTGGAATTCTACTGACGCACAAAATAAAAATAATGTCATTTATTTTACTTGATGAATTCCATCTTTCTTTCCAATTCCATCCCACAAAGAATTTTTGGGGGGCTCCTCAATGCATAGTGCATTAAATGACACAATTAAAAATACAACTCATCCCATAAAAATCTTGCCCTCATACAGCTATATCAGCAGAAAAATTAAACTGAAGATAAAAAAAACTAAAGCGAAAAACTGAAAATAGTACAAGAAAATTGAAAACTAATTCTGCATTGGATCCAGGACAAAAATTTTACAAAATGTTGCTGTTCTTATTTGAAGATTGTTATTACATTTCCAACTATAACACATAGATATAAGTTAAACAGGTTGTCCAATTCCTAAAATATAAATATGCTCCTGGTTTCTCATTTAAAAATAACAAAAGCCTATACTCACCTTCCTCTGCTTTTCCCTTCCAGCACTGGATCTCTCTGGTTTCTGTTTACCTTGTTATTCCTGTTCTTCCAAATGGGGATGTCACCTCTGATTGGCTGCAGTGGTCACTTGACACTCATTTACATCACCGTTTTAAAAGTGAACAGCTTTGCACAGTGATGTCAGCAGAGGCATGTGACCACTACTCCAGTCAATCAGTGGTGACGTCCCTGATTGGAAGAAGAACAAGGTAAACTCAAGACCAGAGAGACCTATCGCTGGAAAAGAGGAGCCAAGGAAGGTGAGTAGTGTTGAGCGATTATTGTTGACAAAGTTGAAATCGGCACGGTTTTATGTTGATCGGATTTTTTCGATCACGCGATAATTTAGGTTAAAATCTGCGCATAATCTATTAATATCGCGCCATTTTTGCCGCTTGCTGTCATTTTGCCGGCCAGCAAATCAGCTTAGAGAATAGAGCAGGGTGAGCTGGGTGTGCGACGTCATGACTGGGATGTGTATGGTTGTGATTGGCTGGAAAAACACAGACTTACACAGACAAACAGGCTGGCATCAAGGCTTTTGAAAGGAGAGTGGATAATTGTGCAGCCCAGACTCTGCTTTGACCCTGCATTAAAATGGGTTTTTATTATCAGTTTTTGGCCAGTTTTGGTGAAATATTAGCTTGTATTTTGTGCAGCCTGTACTTATTTTAGGATACAGATCTTTTCTAGTAATGCAGGTGTATTTGATAGGTGCAAAATTTCAACCTTTTATTATTGTACACGATTTTAATTGGTTTTTTTTTCACTTTGGCGCAGCTCAGTTTTGTTCAAAGACCCACTTTGTTCTTACAATAGGATACAGATCTTTTCTAGTAACTGCAGGTGTATTTGATAGGTGCAAAACCTCCCTTTATTATTCGTAAAACGATTTTAAATTTGGTTTTTTTTTCATTTAGTGCAGCTCAGTTTTGTTCAAAGACCCACTTTGTTCTTACAATAGGATACAGAACTTTTCTAGTCACCGCAGGTGTATTTATAGGTGCAAACACCCCGTTTTATTATCTGTACACAAATTAATTAGGTTTTGTTCACTTTGGCGCAAGCCATTTTTGTTAAAAGACCCATCTTGTACGGATTACCATACAGAAATTTGTAGTAATTGCAGTGTATTTCATAGGTGCAAAAAACACCTATTGATAACAGTACACAATTTAATTCCGTGTTTTTCACTTTGGCGCAGCCCAGCTTTGTTCAAAGACCCGCTTTGTACTCACAATAGGATATAGAACTTCTCTAGTCACCGCAGGTGTATTTATAGGTGCAAAAAAACATGTTTTATTATCCGTACAAAATTTTTAATTAGGTTTTGTTCACTTTGGCGCAGGCCATTTTTGTTTTAAAGACCCATCTTGTACGGATATTACCATACAGAAATTTGTTTAGTAATTGCAGGTGTATTTCATAGGTGAAAAAAAACCACTTTTTTATCGTATACATTTCAAATAGGTGTTTTTTTTTACTTTTGGTGCGGCCCAGTTTTTGTTCATAGAGCCCCCTTGTATTTAAAAATTTGAATACAGAAATTTTGTAGTTACTGTTGGTGTATTTCATTGGTGAAAAAAACCACCGTTTGTTATCCATATAATTTTTAAATAGCTGAAATTGCACGTGGTGGGGCCCCTAGTTTTTTTTCAAATACCCAACGTTGTACGACAATTCTGATAGAAAAATTTTTCAAAGCAACTGTTCTTCTTTTGTCATTGTGGCAAAAAAAAACGAAATTTCTAAATCCGTGTAACTTTTTAATAGTTTTATTGCGCTCGTTAAATCTCAGTTTGGCGCACTTGTATGATAGTTTGTTGAAAACTATGTAGAAAAGAAAAAAGGAGAAAAAGGGGGCGCATAATCGTGAAATATGTTAAAACAATATAAGGGGTGGGAGTAGAAAATTCACTCACCGAGTAGGGTTGTGCATATATTATAGAGGCACCCAAAGCTCCCTAGGCCCCTACAGGTCTTTTTTTGCACCGTTGCCCTTTACACGGCAGCCGCGGTTCCTTCAGTGGCGGGGGGTTCCTCCTGAAACGGATACAACTATAGACAAAATGGTGGATTCGTGCGCCGGGATCCGCTATTTTGTCTATAGTTTGTTGAAAACTATCAATTCCTAGTCCTACTGAGCAGTTGTAAATCCCTGGGAATGAAGGAAGAACACTGTTGATTTTGTCTTATGGTTCTTCCACCAGAACGCATTTCACAGGTATTCTCTAGAAAAATTTCAGTTTATAATCCTACTTGGCTGTATGAAATTAGAGGGATTTAAGAATAGCTGTGATTTGCTGTATTTTAATAAGTGACTTTCAAAAACTCTTCCATACCTTCTTACATTTTTATCTTTCTGAACATGGAGCGAAATGCAGGTGGTAAGCGAGCAAAGAGGGGGGTAGGACATGGAGGTAGAGGTACGAGAGAAGATGCTCCTTCCAGTGCTGGCGACAACACGCATGCCAGCGGATCGTCGTTGCAGGACCGTCAGGCTTGTCATCGCTGGGTCAGGGCCCTGTGAATCTCAGTAACGAACAGCGTCGCCAATCTGTTCTTCAGTGGTTAATGCAACCTGCATCCAGCAGTCTTACCTCCTCGTCCTCCAAGTCACGGCCACAAATCTGTGGGTCATTTAGATTTAATGATCATGCTGCGGTCCAGGACAGGCATAGTCAATGTCCAGTTCAACTAAAATGGTGGTTCAAAGACTCCTTTTTCCGGCACTTTTTAAATCTGTGGGTCAGACAGGTTTAATGGTCATACATGCGTCCAGGACAGGCATAAGTCAATGTCCAGTTCAACTAAAATGGTGGTTCAAAGACTCCTTTTTCCGGCATTTTTTAAATCTGTGGGTCAGATAGGTTTAAGGATCATGCTGCGTTCCAGGATAGGGATAGTCAATGTCCAATTCAAGTAAAATGATGGTTCAAATAATACTGCCTTCTGGCACTTTTTAATTTGTGGGTCATGCATGTTTAAGGGTCATGCTGTGGTACAAGACAGGGATAGTGAATGGTCTGTGATTTTTTTTCTGTGGCTTTTATAACCTAAGTGTGTTGCCTAAGATGTAGCACGTATCCATTTGACTGTTGTGGATGTTAATTCCAGCTTCTCCAGCCCTGTTTGGGTGTAAGAATGAAGGTGTTGTTCCTCTCCCCTAGACTTTAATGGTCATCGTCGATAATCTATTATCGACTATTGAAATCGTCTTGATAATTGCCGATATCGACTATCGACCTTATGACGATAGTCAACGTAATCGCTCATCACTAAAGGTGAGTATAGGCTTTTTTTAATGGGGCCCCAGGAGCTTACTAATGGGGCATCAGGAGCTTACTATTATTTTTTAAGGAACCGGTCGACCACTTTAAGTTAAAAAAAAAAAAATCAACACTAGGTAAAGAACCAAACCTGTCATTTCTGAGACTCATATAGGTCCCAGCTCATAGACTCCTCTTGCTGTGATAACTTGCTGCACATAACCTTTAATTCCTTACTGTACTAGGAAGGAGATGTATAAAGAGATGATCGAACCCTAAAAAGTTCGAGTCGAGCTCAAACTTCAAACCCTATTAAAATCAATGTGAGAAGATGTTCGGGTTAATTTTTATACCTATACAGGTGAGGGGAAGCATTTGCACCAACACTAGGTGCATTATATGCTGGTCACAACACATTGAAATGTGCCTAAAAATGATACGCTGTGTGTCTAAATTCCATAACACATAGCATATCATTGGTAGTGTATGTAATGTGCATATTGAGGTGCATTGCGCATGGAGGTGCATATCATATCTGTTACGAGTGGCACCGCAGCCCGAGACAAGAGGAGCTCCGTCAAGAACGAGACTCGGTTCGATCTCGTCGGTTCCCTCGCCTGGCTCCGGTGTTCCAGAGACCTCCTTTGCCACTCCCGCAGCACTCGGGGGAAGAGCTCATGCAAATTGACCGCATCCAGATTACTGAACAGGAGCGGTCTCGACGTCGTGCGGAGAGGTTGTGCCTGTATTGCGCCAGTCAGGAGCATTTCCTACGGGACTGTACCCTGCGCCCTCGTCCGGGAAACACACGCACCTAGGTCACGTGGGAGAGGCGTCCCTAGGTGTGAATAGTTCCTCTCCTCGACAAAACATGCCGGTTTTGGTCGTGTCTGGTTCTGGAGCTCAAGTTCAAGTTCCAGCCTTTCTTGACTCCAGTTCTGCTGGAAATTTCATGGACGCTGCTCTGGTGTCGAAGCTTCGCCTTCCCATGGTCCGTCTCTCCAGGCTTTTAGCCATCTCTTCCGTGAATGGTGAGATTCTGCAAGACTCCATCCGTTACCGCACTGGGCCAGTGTCTATGCAGGTGGGGGCGCTCCACAGAGAGAAGATTCCTCTTGGGGCTCCCGTGCAATCCTCTTGGGACTCCCATGGCTGCAGTGCCACGCCCCTATGCTGAGTTGGGAAATGGGTGAAATAACGCATTGGGGACAAGACTGCCAAACTCGTTGTCTTGTGGCACCCCGCCCGGTGCTCCCCGCTTCTCCATCGATGCCTCCTTAAACCCCTGCCGGGTCTGCCTCTTGAGTACCAAGACTTCGTGGACGTATTTTCGGAAAAGGAGGCAGAGACCTTGCCTCCGCATCGTCCCTTCGATTGCCCCATCGACCTGTTGCCTGGCACAAGCCCTCCTCGTGGCAGAGTTTAACTGCTGTCTGTTCCTGAGACCAAAGCCATGTCAGCCTATATACGGGAGAACCTCAAGAGGGGCTTTATCCGTAAGTCCACGTCTCCAGCCGGTGCCGTATTCTTTTTCGTCGAGAAAAACGACGGCTCTTTAAGTCTGTGAATCGACTACCGTGGCCTAAACAAAATCACGGTGAAGAACCACTACCTGCTGCCTCTGATCATGGAACTTTTCGATCGGTTCCGTAGAGCCAAGGTTTTTTCCAAGCTGGATTTGTGAGGGGTCTATAACCTCATCCGAATTCAGGAAGGCGAGGAATGGAAGACAGCATTTAACACTCGGGATGGGCATTTCGAGTATTTAGTCATGCCCTTCGGCCTCTGCAACGCTCCTGTGGTGTTCCAGGGCTTTCGTTAATGAGATCTTCAAGGACCTCTTGTATTCCTGCATGGTCGTGTACCTGGAAGACATTCTGGTCTTCTCGCCTGATCTCAAGTCCCATCGTTTCCATCTGCGCCAGGTCCTTAGACGTCTTTGTCAGAATCGCCTGTACGCCAAGTTAGAGAAGTGCCAGTTTCACCAGTAAAGTCTGCCCTTCCTAGGGTATATCATCTCTGCCAAGGGACTTCAGATGGACCCGGTCAAGCTTTCCGCTGTCCTGCAGTGGCTTTGGCCGATCGGCCTTCGGGCTATCCAGCGGCTGCTGACTCTATATAAGGGCTCCACTTCTTTCTAGACTCCGCCGAATCCATAGTGCCCTTACCCTATACGAGGAAGCCTTCTTTACGTTACGGTTGCCAGTTCTGTATACCAGTCCCTCCGGCTTAAGTTTCTTGACCACGAACCTTTGCTGCCTGCCCTGACCTCTTGGCCCATCCCCCGACTACGAGTTTGCCTGTCGATTTGGTGCTTTGTTGCACCTTGACTACCACCGCAAGCAAGTCGCATCATGGGTAGCGACCTGGTGGAATCCTGCCGCAGCAAGTCCATCCCGCTTTGCGGGGGGCTCTGGTGAAAACTGGGGCCCACTTAGACTCCGCTCCCTGGTACGGCTATTACCACCACTTGCGGTGACCCAGCGGATCCACTACCTAGGTTCGTTACAATTTCATTACTAGTTTATAGGCAATAGGCGCATTACATAAACTAGTAATGATATGCTATGCGCTTCCGTGCGCAATCGCCTCAATAGGTGCATTACATACCAATGATATACTATGTGCTTCGATTTGCCCAATGTGCCTAAAAAGGCAAAATGCGCCTTTTTAGGCGCATTATGTTTACTATGCAAGGTATACTTGACGCCAGATTTTTGAGAGGATCGTACTTTCAGGTGCACTTTACACAGATTTCATGCACCTAAAAACTATTAAAATAGCCTGTCGAACGCGATGTAGAACACGAACATTTACTTGAACAAACAGTAAAATGTTCGACTCCAGTTCTAAAAAATCGTAAAGTTTGACTCGAGCTTAACTTTTCTGGAATGTTTCGATCAACCCTAATAAACAGCTATGGTCGGACAATAATGTATGGTGCTCAAGGCAAAGATGTGAAAATGTTCTTTTTCTTCCCTATCAATGGAGCACATAGAGTATTTTGAATTGTATATTTCCAGAATTAGAAAGTGATCTATGCCTTTCAATATCACTCTTCTGTATTTCTCCTAATTGAAGCCTAAGTTGCCTTTTTCTTTTAAATTGGCAGACGTCAGGGATCAGATTAATCTGGTTTCCCTTAGCAACTAACAGGCATACAAGACTGCATTCTCTTGTCAAGAAACAAAGTGGCCATCACACCATTGTGGATACAATTAGGTCCTGACTGTAATGTATGATGGCAGCACAGAGAGTAAATTAGTAACTCACAAAGTGGGAGGCAGCTGGACAAGGGTGAAGGCAGTTTCATTTTTATTCCTTTTAGCAAGTATTCTCATATATGCTGACATCAGCAAAACCTGCGGAAACGAATAAACATTTCTTCCCACAACACAGTCTTATGCAACATCGACCCCTGTGACGGCCAACAACATTTAATATTCTGAGATGGAACCTTTTCCCAACGTGATGGAGAGGAAAGAGCAGCAGGGACTAAAAACGAGGTGCAAGGTTATTTGTCTCATGACAATCAACAGCACAACTAGGGAAAGAAAAAGGAGCAAGCTGACAACAAATGACATTTATATCAGTCATGCTGTTCCTCTGCCTACACAGCCATTGTAAAGAAATCCAAAATGTAAGTAGGAAAGGTCACCATAGAAACAAACATCTCTGAAGGGGAGCTCCGATATGTGATTAAACTTGTTTTTAATGTCCATCCTTAAAGAGATGGATACATTTGAGCTTGTTCAATGTTCAATTTGTGCTCTAGATTGCTGTATTAGCCAAATCACTTCCACATGTTTGTCTCTAAATTGCTTGCGACTACTGTATGGGAATTGACCCAGCTAGAATACATACCTACATCTAGTAATTGCAACAAGTCAATGTGCGGTCAAGGAATGGCACAATTCAGATGTGCAAAATGCTCTAACCCTTTCGATCATAGCATAAATAGAAATGTTCTCTATAAAAACCTCTTAAGCATTGCTGTAGAGAAAGACATTTATAATTCTCCTTTTTTCCTCAGTACTGTCACCATGTCACTGTGTGATGGATCAAGGCTTATTCCCAAAGGCACAGCATGGAAGGATTGTCACTAGCATGGGAGGTTAGGTTTTCCCTCCTTTTCCAAGACCTGAGCTGTCTTCTCAACCATACATTAATTTATGACTGAAAATATATGGGTTCAGTTTTTAGTTGAAAAATTAAATATCCCTTTTAGATTTTTTTTCTTTTTTACTGTTCCAGTATATGGCTTTCAAGGGATTTTCTCACTACAGTGATTAGCTTTTAACATGTAGTGTAAGGAAAACTAAGACACTTACCAAATGCAATGCTTTTTTGATTTTGCTTTGGTTAAGAAATAAAAAAGATTGCATCTCCTTTCACAATACACACGTTTCTCTGGTTACTGAGCATCTCTCCCTGCTCTATCTTTTATCTCATTGATCCAATCTGCTGTCAGTCTGTCCATGGTGAGTCATAACCTGCGGAGTCTTATCTCTAGCACAGAAGCTTTGTGGTTCCCTAAGGTAATGCCAAATTTCAAGCCTTAAAGCTCTGTTGCCTTGTACAATGCTATTTACAAACATACAGCAATCATGCCTTGCTATTAGGATCGAATGACTTGGGTGGCCCACCAGGAGGAATAATTTTTTCAGGTGCTAATCAATATAACAGATATAGTCCCATCGTAACAAATGATAGCACTCCAAGGAGGTGATGCAAAAAATAGTGTGACATTTATTTGAAGTATTTCCACAGGCTCCAGACAAGTTATATACAGAATAAGGGACTTATAAATGACGTTTCGGTCAAATGACCTTTCTCAAAAAGTCACAGGTTAGGCAGCATCTCTACTACTGGGCTACAACCCTTTTATCGTCTTCTTCTGCAATCTCCTGCCTAACCTGTGACTTTTGAGAAAGGTAATTTGACCGAAACGTCATTTATAAATCACTTATTCTGTATATAACTTGTCTGGAGCCTGTGGAAATACTTCAAATAAATGTTGCACTATTTGTTGCATCACATCTTTGGAGTGCTATCATTTGTTACGATGTTGCTATTAGAATCAGCTAGGAATAGCAGAGCTGATATACCAATCACTTCCATAGACCTGGCCACAGCCTAAGCAGGAAGTGTGAGTTTGAAGCTGCTTGTGGCTCTGTGAAACTACATGGTGAGAAAACCCCTTTAATTTTATAACAACATATCCAATTTTGTATTCTGTTCATCCTGCATCAATCAGATAGTAAAATAAAATTATGGTATGCAAAATTGGATGTTGCATTGCAGAACTATTGTCCCATAGGAGAATTGTATTTAGATTAAACCCTCCTTCTTAAAGTTTTATTTCATAGTTTATTTTATAAATATTTGTCATGTTCTGAACTTTCTGTTTTTCTCTCCATTTTCTGCATTAAAAACACATAAAAACTGAACTTGTAGGTTATTCAAGCAGTTATTTGAACCATTTTCCAAATATAGCATTCAAGGAGCTTGCACTTAAACATCTTACTACTTACAAAGTAACACAAAGTGATGTTTCTGTGTATGCATCCAATACATATGCTTAAATGATCCTTTTTTACTGAAAAATACAGACAAGGGTACTGGTTACTTTGAGAAATGTTTCAAATATACCATAAATGGGGAAGTAGGCTACTATTGAAGAGATCAGTGGTATGGAGACTTATTTACCAAGCAATGCACCATGGTAAAATTTGCCAGTCAGTATCCTGCTTTGTACTAATGAAGGGCAAAAAAAACAAAATAGTGGTGAACAGATGGATCGATCTTATTTTTTGGAGGATAATCTGATTTGGCTCTGGTATATGATAATTGTCTTCCTTTTGGAGGAAAGTGAGTATGTGTCATTAGCAGATGTTTTATAAAGCTGCTGTCCTTTATAGGTTCTTTCTTTTTTAATAATAAGAGAATAAAAAAATTCAGGTGGTAAACATTGCAAAAAGAAAAAATTTTGAAGGATGCCAACTGATTTCAGACTGTATTCTACAGATGGGCTGTTTAGAACAGCTGTTACAATGGGCTGACAGACTTTTTTCATTTTGCTCTGAAGATTTACTTTATTATGGGTCTTTCCCACCTGTAAAGGGAGCATATCTTAGAGTCATATAACTTTTGGAAGAGTCAAAAAAAGAAAAAAATGAAAAAAAAATGAAATAATGGTAAGTGGCTTCATACTAGAGAAAACATTTAAGCATTATGCTGCCCATCTGCCAGATTTCTAAAAAGGCAGACTTAAGGCATCACAAGGTATGAGCAACATTCAGAAGTTTCGGGAAATAATGTCATTGGATCATGGGAGTGGTATAATTTCTGCAATCAATGAAACACTGCCTTAACCATGAAATACTTTTTTTTAATAAATAACACCTTCAAAGCAGTACTCTGCATTTAAAGATTAAAAGTGGTATAATTTTTTACTTTTTTTTCCTGAAGAATTTTGATATATAGGGGATGTTTCTCATCATGATCTTTCTCATATTGACAAAGTTTTCCTTTGTGTCTTAAAACCCAAAGACAAAATATGAAAAGTGCCATAGTGCAAGAGACAAATGTACACAGATAAATAAGAAAAATAACTGTTTATTAGTGTAACAATACAAATATGAACAATGTTAGTGTCAGACAGGGTCAGACAAACAAAATAAAACTAGAAGTAACACTAGGCACAGATAAAAACATGTGTGACAGAAATAGAAAAAGATGGTGGGTTTATCAGTTAATATACACAAGTACTACCAGTGGTAATAAGTAATGTGTATACAGACATAGTGATGCTGATTAGAGATGAGCGAGCACTAAAAAACTCGTGTTCAGACCAAACTCCGAATTTTAAGAAATTTAGACCGAATGTTGAACCGAGTTCCAAACTGAACGCCAAACCCCATTAAAGTCAATGGGAGAGTTCAACTTAATTTGTATACTAACACAGGTGAGGAGTCCATAATTACCTTCCATAAGAGTAAAATGGATACGTGGAACAAGTTAGTGAAGACAATTTGGCTCTAATAGTCACAGAAAAAAATTCACAGGCTAAAATAATTAATTCTTTCAATGGCTAACTGAAAAGATGAGGACAGCGTAGCTATATGAGGTGCAGCGTTACCAGCTGCTACGGGGTCCCTTTGACACATAAGAAGACGCCAGTATTGGAAATGATACATGGTTACTGGCAGGAGCCAAGATCTTTTTTCACCAGGCCCAAGAACATGTCATATATGGGGTGGCAGCAAGAACATCCCAACGGGGAACATGGAGGTTCAGCTGGCAGGGCCGTAGTAATAGGGGGTGCAGTGGTAGCCATGGCTGCCCTCAGTCATCTTTTAACCGTTTCAGGGCCCCATGAAGCTAAATCAAATGAGGCCCCCACCCATTACCGGTTCCTATTTTTTAACATATCACTGGGCCCCTTTTTGATTAGGGCCCCTGACAGGAGTACTGCCCTATTGGCACCCCTGACAGTTACCATGTGCCATTTCTAATACCGGTGTCGTCTAATGTGCCAAAGGGGTTTTGGGACACCTCAGGATGCAGGGCACTGTAGCGCCTGCTACCACAAAGGGTGCCAACAGAGCAGTAAGGGCAGTACTCCTAATCGAAAAGGCCCCCAATAATATGTTAAAAAAATAGGAAGTAGTAATGGGTGGCGGTCCCATTTGATTTGGTTGTATGGGGCCTGAAACGGTGAATAGATGACTTACTGCAGACTGATTGATGACTGATGTTAATAGATGACTGATGGAATGTGTATTTAACATTGTGAGGAAGACGTGCTACAGTTTAATAGTCGGTGACATCGGCAACCGGGACAACAAAATCGTCAGAGATCCATGCTTGATTCATTTTGATAAATGTCAAAAGATCCACATTCTCGGGGGAAAGATGGATACGTTTGTCAGTTGTCACCCTGCCAGCTGTGTTGAAGGTGCGTTCAGAGATAGCTAAAATTTGTATGGTGTGTTGAGCAAGCTCAGGCCATTCATCCATTTGGACAC
>JAODAL010061381.1:0-20352 GCA_025379985.1 Phyllomedusa bahiana | reverse complement strand
CTGCTCACCCAGCTCAAAAAACTGCCATTTTTTCCCGGGCCAGCAGCAGGCAACAAGGCTTTTTCGTGGGCCCCGGGGTTCTACAAGTGTGGGGAGGCGTGGGCCCGTGCTATTTCCGATCCCCGAAGGAAAGGGGGAAGCGCGCGGAGAGAAAAAAGGAGTACGGGGGAACAATTTCCACCACCCGGAGCCCAGGTGGAGAAACGACCCGGAGCGGCCGACAGACTGGAGTATTGGAGGTCGACATCATCAGCAGAAGGGGTGGAACACAGGAACAATTTTGCAGGGCAGGGGGGTTGGATTTAAAAGACCCGGAAAAGTGGGGGGAAGGGGGGGGGCTGGAATTTAGCGCCAGAACGGGGTTTTGGGCGGGGGGGCCAAATTATTAACATTTGGCATGGAGCCCCATACCCCTTTGAAAGGGCAAAACCTCTAGCCCCCCAAAAAGGGGAAAAAAGCCCAAAGGGGAAACTTACCAATCAAATTGCGGCATAATTTGCTCCCTTCCCCTCCAGCAGTGTAAAGGGAAAAGGGGTAAAAAAGCACGGGGAACAAACTTTGCATTTGGTGAAGGGGCCCCTGAAGGGAGTTAAAAAAGGGGGGTAAAATCGCCCCTCACTCACTTTAATTTCTCCTATCATTGCTGCTAGTACAAGGGGTCTACACCCCCCTTTTACAAAAAGCACTTTTTCTCACTGAGAAGGAAAAAGGGGTTTTTTCACTTGAAATAAAGTAAAGGAGTGAACAGGGGAAAAATCCCCCCTCCATAAACCTATCTCTTTGGGACCAAACTGCTGCAAAACTTTAAAATTTTTCACATAACCTCATTAAACCCTTCCCGAAAAATCCCCGTTTAACTGTTGGGAGTTGGGGAGCAAACATTCAAAAGTGGGGACCGCTTACTTTTGAGGTTGGGCCCAAAATTTTGCCCGGGCTACTGGGGGTTTTTTAAAGGAGAGATAATTAAACCCCAACCCTGGGGGAAACCCAAAAAATCTAAGGGCAAAATTAGTTTCAAAGGGCCGGAAACCAAAAGGTTCCAAACCCCTCCCATTCAACCCCAAAAAACGTCAGGCCCAAACCCTTTTCCGGGCGCACTTTGCCCTGTACACAAAATTTAAGATGACACCTATAACTGGGCGAGACAAGAAGGGCCCTCTGATTGATTAAAAAATTTAAGGGCCCTGAAAGTGGCTCCAAAAGATCCCCCCAGACTTCCCGGGGACACTTTGGGCCCACACCGTCTCCTCCTCGCAAATACAACTCCAACGGGTCCAAAAAGCAAGAAAACCCAAAGGGTTTTACAGGGGAAGAGAGAGTTCAGACTTTGAGAGGGCACGGGAAATTTCATCAATTCTAAAATTAAAGATCAAAAGGGAAGAAAAACAATTATGGAAAAAGGTTGGGGACCTGGAAAACAGGGGCAAGGGGAAATAAAACTTCGGGTAGTTTGGGGCCTGCCCAAACGATACCGCAAAAAGAACGGCTAAACCATCTGCGAGACGGAGTTACCTAAAGTTTCTTCTGATCCAGCATCCTTTTTAAGGGGGGAGAGAGCTCAAGACTGGGGCCCTTTACCGTAAAAGGGCAGGGGCGAGGGGAAACCCTCTTTTCCCGACAGACGGGGCCCAAGGGGCAAATCCCCTAGTCCCAAATTCCGGAAAAATTTTCAACAAAACAGCCCCTAATTAGGGCCTTTAAGCGAATAAAAACCCCGGTGATGCTCAGGGGGTTTTAGAATTCTTTTTAAATTTGAGGATTTCCCTGCGGAGGTAGTTTTTCCCAAAAGGAAAACATTTTCAGAAATTTTTACGATCTCTTTCCCCAAAGGATAAAAATTTTCTTTCTTTTTCCCGGGTATTCTAAAGATTTAAACACAGTAAAGGCAATAAAATTTCCCCTCGTTCCCAACTCTCCCAGGAGGCCAAACAGTAACTACCCGAGGACAATTTTTGTGGAAACAAGATTCCCCCCAATAGGCTCCGGGAGGGACACAAAAAAACTTCCCTCTTTCCAAAAAAGGGCCTTTTTTGCAAACCTTCGGCCCCGGGGGGCGGGAGGAGGACCCCCAGACTTTGGTTTTCCCGCCCCAGAAACTTCACCAGGAGGATTCCCCGGGGATGCCCACCAAACTCTAAAATGAAAAAAGACCCTATCCTTTTCTAAAACCCCCAGGGATAGAAGAAACCTTTTCCCATGTGGTGGCGGGTTTTAAATTGAATAACTTTACTGTTTTTGACTTTCCGTTTGGGGCATACGTTCCCTGGGATTTCCCCTGGGGATCCAGAGGGTTTTATGCTATTTTTACCCTCTGGTTAAAGAATTAAAACAGCCTTCTTTAAAAAAATATTGGGGTTTGGGGGGGGGTTTTTCCCGGGGGAAAAAGTTTTTGTTGCTGAAGGGTTTGGGGAAAGGGGACAGAAAGGGTTTCCCTGTATAAGAAGGAAGGGGAAAGCCCCACAATGTCGGAAAAAAAAAGGGGTCCCAAACCTTGAATTTTGGTTTTTTTTTTGGGGTTTTTGATTACTAGGGGGAAAGGGGCCGTTTAACTAGTTTGGAAAAGGAATTTTTTCCCCATCGCGGAAAAAAAGGAAGGGTAGTAAGGGGGGAAAGGAAACCCAAAAGGAAAGTGGGAAAGGGAGGGATCCCGGGAAATACATCGATTCACGGTTCCCCTAAAATCCCGAAAACCAAAATAAAATATGAAAATCATCTCTTTTGGAAAATAAAAGGGGGTTTAATTTTCCCCCAAAAGCGGGGGATGGTTTTTGTGGCAACTGAAAAAACTTAAAGGGGATTTTGGGATGTTACAGGAACACTTTTGAAGGCTGCAATATGGCCAGAAAGGGAGGAAAATGTGGGTTTTGGAAGTTTTGGGTTCCCCCAGCGGTGTTTAAAAAAGGGGGGGGTTTTTGTTTCTTAAAAAATAGACATGATGCGCCATGGGGAAAGAATGGGTCCCTGAGACCAATTTACTTCTCGGTCATTTCCCCAAGAGGCAGTTGGCTGGCCCGGTGAGTCTGGTGGCTCTTTTGCACACAGCGGTCAGGGATCTTCCTCCCAACGTTAAGCGAAGCGTGGTACTAAGGGACACGATAGCTACATGGAAGCACATAAGAAAAATGTATACACTCCCAATGTATCTGTCTAAATATGCGCCCATCTGGGAAATGCCTTCTTTCCCGGCCGGGAGAGAAAATAAATTCTTTGAAGAATGGAAAAAAAAATATATTAGGACAATAGGAGACTTGATTCATAGGAAGGAGAACAGATTTCTAACCTGGCCAGAGATGAGGGGAATATATGGTCTTGGTGACGGTCATATCTTCCAATTTAGGCAATGTATGGCCTTTTGCAAGACATACATAAAAAATTTAGCAGCTGCAGAAATGCCGGGCCACTTTGATGACTTGTTAGGGCATAACAAACAGCTAGACTCCCTGTCCACGATTTATATAAAACTCGGGGCTAAATTCTTTGTAACGATTAAGGATGCCTGTTTTCGCTCTTGGGAAAGGGAATTGAACGACCCTGATGCCAAGCACAAAATCAGGGCAGGAATGAAAAAAGTCAGAGCGACAATTATAAATGAAAATTGGAGAGAAATGTATTTCCGTCTGGCTCACAAGGCCACCTACGCGTTTGACCTTCCACTTAGAGGGGCACCAGCAGACTATCTGAGGGAGTGTCCAAAATGTAAACTACAAAAAGCAGATCTGTTGCATGGCATATGGCATTGCCCGAAGTTGAAAAAATATTGGGAGGAGGTATTGTCTTGTATTAAAGAGGTATGGAATATAGAGGTGCCAAGTGAACCTATGAGTGTCATCTTTCACTATATTTTAGATCCGGAAGCCAGGGGAGGGGAGGGCCCAACTTTGCTAAATCATAAAGGAGTACATATGATATTACTGGTGGGGAAGAAGTGCATTTTGCGACAGTGTACCGCGAAAGGAGGAAGTAGAGGGATTAATAAATAGGCTCTTGTTAATGGACAGGATTGAGGCAGAAATGCATAAGAGTGCGTTATCAGAAAATTTTTTCCAGAAATGGAAAAGCTATATCGTAAAAACCTTTTCAGACGAAGAGGTCAAAAAGTTGATGGGTCCTTTCCGCACTTCAGAATATTACTATAGGGAAAAAATGGCCGGCTCGCTGGGAAGATTGGAGATTGGAGATGAGTCATAATCGGAAGAGTTCCAATGGAGTTAGGGGGTACTCGCCCTTCTAGTGTAGGTCACTTTTAGTTAGGTAACTTGTTCGGCGAAATGGGGGATATATTGTCATAAAGAGTTCTAAGTTTGACACTGCTTTTCCTATAGGGTTGTTTATGTTCCGGGAAAAGTTGGGGGGGGGGGGCATAAGGGGAAAGGGGGTTTTGGCTAAAGACATTGATTTTTTTGTCTGCGGTTTTTTCCCTTAGTGGACGGAATTTTATGGTCTGTTCAGTGTGGGTTCGAAAAATTATAGAAAATGGAGAAGACTGTGGGGGATAATTGTGCTTGATAATGTGAAGGACATAAGTGAAAATTATCATGACAAAGCATGCATTGTTAATTGGTAACTGATTGTTGTTCTTTCTTCACAATAAAACATTGTTTAAAAAAAAAAAAAAAAAAGGCAAAGAGCCCTACCCCTTTCCCCTGCAAACCATGTGACATTCATTGTTCACATGCCCTCACTGAATGTTTCATTACAAATATCAGTGGCACACTAAAAACGAAGTAAAACATCAAAGGTATATAGGAATTTTTGAAAATGCATTACTGCTAAGGAAATATGAAAACCTGGGACTCTTAGTTTACAGTTTTTGTTAAAAAATGTATAAGCTCACCTCGCAATAGCGTCAAGGGGATCCCAGTACAGGTGAGTCCCTAACACTAAAATGTTACCTCTCTAGGAGCCTGTTCAGACTACAACATCTCAGGTAGTGATAGGAACTTGCTACTGAATTACCCTGCACTGGTTTAAAAGAGGTAGGCGGAGTGCAGCAAGTCAATGAGGTTGCCATTCCTCAAATAGACTACAAAACTGTTAGGCTGTGCACATCCAAGAACATCTTTTGAAAAACGTAGGCATAGGTGCACATTGGCAAGGCAATAGCATACATCTAATACAAATATCAGTGGCACACTAAAAACTAAGTAAAACATCAAGGTATATAGGAATTTTTGAAAATGCATGGATGTGCACAGCCTAACAAAGTTTTGTAGTCTATTTGAGGAATGGCAACCTCATTGGCTTGCTGCACTCCGCCTACCTCTTTTAAACCAGTGCAGGATATTCAGTAGCAAGTTCTTATCACTCTTTGAGAGGTTGGAGTCTGAATAGGCTCCTAGAGAGGTAACATGTTAGTGTTAGGGACTCACCTGTACTGGATCCCCTTGACGCTATTGGGAGGTGAGCTTAAACATTTTTGATCAAAAACTGTGAACTAAGAGTCCCAGGTTTTCATATTCCTTAGCAGTAATGCATTTTCAAAAATTCCTATATACCTTTGATGTTTTACTTAGTTTTTAGAGTGCCACTGATATTTGTAATGGATGTATGTTATTGCCTTGCCAGTGTGCACCTATGCTTACGTTTTTCAAAAGATGTTCTTGGATGTGCACAGCCTAACAGTTTTGTACTCACTGAATGTTTCATCACTCAATCATTGTGCTTTGAAGCTAGGCTCAGCTCAGGAACACTCCCCCTGTAGCTGGAGTGGTCTGAGCAGAGAATGATCTTGCTGCATTTATTCCTGCCAGCCAGTAGTTTGGAAGTGAATAGAAGTTAGTACATTAGAGTAATTACAGGGGAGGGGTAAGCGCTTGTCCTGCCAGCAGGACTTACTAACAGTAATGGGAGCAGAGGGCAGCAGTTCAGAGCTGGGGGAGTGGGGGGTGGGGTTGTAATGCTTTCATGAAAATTGATGACTAGAGCTCTGTAAGCTGTTTACATAGAGACTCATGAGTCACAGCAAGTACAGAGCTGGGGGGGGGGGAATTACACACTGTCAGCACATAGTCCCTAGTGAACTGTGGAGGGAAGGCCTAGATTGCAATGCAGTCTGAGAGTTGTAGGAAAGAGATGTTGGCGAACTACTGACACTCCCACAGGCTTCACTGCACAAGGTGGATCTTGTGATAGATAGGTAAAGAAGGAAAAAAGAAAAAAAGAAACACATGAAGGTAGTTGAATATCTTTGCTTTTCAATATAAATGCTGCATTCTTTGAAATCATTAAACTTCTGGATAACCCCTTTAATGAATTTTTCAAAGTTAGATTCGATGGGAATTGTTGGAAAGATTCACGGTGGAGAGAAAATGCCTAATTCTAAAATGATCTCTGAGATTCCAAAGAGGTTTACAATGCTGTCAAAAGGGTCAAAGATTCTCCACAATCAAGAGATGCTACTTTTTACCCACGAGTGAAGACCTAAGTCTGGGAACACTCAGTGAACTATGTAAAGAGCCATATCTTTTAATCTGATAGCATGTTCTCCTACTCGGTCTCTCCAAACTGTTAGTCCCATGGTGGGTGGTCTAGAGCGGAAACCATAGCAAAGATCATAAGGTATCTCATCCCACCACCTCAATTTCCATGCCAACCCACTGTTTAGAACTTGTAGAAAGTCACCAGTGTCTAGCTTGTTCTAGAATGGATGCTTTGGAATCTGAAGAGACACATGGACATTCCAGACCTCCTCTACCTGCAGAAGCAAAGAGGGTCTTACTTGCCACTCTTAGATGTTTATTCCACCAGATTAAACTCATTAGGACCTTCTGGAGAATGGGATTGTGGAAAACAAACTGGTAAAGTAAAGTCCAGAAATAATGCAAAATTTTAGGAGGACACATCATCTTGACTGTAGCAATGCAACCTAGCCAAGAGATAGAGGCTAATAAAGTAATGCTTTGAGAAGGACCTTTAGGCCTCGTTCACACGGCTTATTGCCGGCATAATGGCGGGGACGGATTTCGCACTGCAATTACCCCGGCAGTACACGCCGTAAATAATTCACATGTCACTTTCTCCCCCCGCGGCAGATTCGCCGAGCGGGGAGGAGAGATGGAATCCATTGTTCTCTATGAGAACTGTGGATTACCGTAGTTACTAGGACGGATTGGAGCCATACTGCAGCGCAAATACGGCGCGCAGTACGGCTCCAACCAGCGCCCAAATAAGCCGTGTGAACGAGGCCTTAAAGTTAGTAGGTTGTAGTTTAGAAAAGAGGTGAGTGTGATAACCGAGTAAAGAAGTTCTGTATATGTCTAGGGAAAAGAAAAGGATGCTTTAAGTCTGACAAAGTATTCTGCATAGAGTAGAGTTGGATAGATGATAATTTCATCAGCAAAAAGGTCGATTTTATGTTCCTTTTGTCCGGTCAAATAACTTTGACAGAGAAGATCTGAAAGTTTTGGCAAGGGGCGCCATAACTAGAAGGAAACTATGTCGGCACTCCATTCACATAAAATGTAGCATGACTTAATAGAAGAATAGTAAAATCCCTCAAATAGTGCTCCATAACGAAATTAAAAATAAGTGGAGATAGTGGACGTCCTTCACGCTTACCATTATTTACAGAAAGGGGATGGGATAAGTCTTCTGAATTAAAAACGTAGGCTACAGGATGGAAGTAAAGGGCCATGATTGGTTGAAGAATGTTATCCCCAAAGCCAAACCATACTGGGGCTAACTTCATGCAGCCTAAAGTGCACCATTTCGAATCCGCATCCGGTGTAATGCAGGAAATTTGTGCTGGAAGACCGAAAAGAATAGGCGCACCTTGTGTATTACCAATGTAAAGCTGGAAAGCTATAAGTATACTGGTGTTGCTCACCTGTGTGGGTTGTACAAAGTTATGGTACAACGAACACTAATAGTTTGAAACAGATGGCATCCAGCCACCACTTCTCCAAAGGACAGGGGTATCCTCGCACAATGGTCCCTCCGCACGAAGATCGAGGTGAAAGGAAAATTAAACGGGATGATCCAAGATATCAGACAAGTCGGCGCTCAGATATAAATAAAGATGTATAAGAACAAAAATGTGCAGATAACAAACCAACACTGGAAAGATTATTCCAAGTATAAAAGGTGTCAGTTTATTGGCAAAATAGACAACTAAAAACCACGCGTTTCACCAGCACCCCTGGCCGGCTTCCTCAGGTCTTTACAGTCAGAAGGTGTATGGGGCATTTAATACATACGGTAGCCAGATCTTGGCGGTAGCCGGATCTTAACTATTGAATGTTTTAAATGCCCCAGGACAGGTTCCCGCTGTCCTAGTAGAGTTATTGCTGCTACGCAGAGATCGTCCCCCGTGCATTGTACATGAGCAGCACTGAGGCTGCGCACTGGTCCTGGTCACTGTGGGGTCACACACAAGCCTTGGGGCGCAGCTGCCACTGATTGGGGGCGAGAGCCGGGAGCGTATAATCCAGTCAGTGTGGAGTCAGTGATACACAGCGCCCCCCGCTGAGGCTTCTGCTCATTGTATCCCAACCTTACACAACAACCCTAAACGCCTGTTTGACACCATCCACTCCCTTCTCAGGCCTAAAGCTCAGGCCCCGGTCTCTGACCTCCATGCTGAAGACCTGGCCACTCACTTCAAAGAGAAAATTGACAAAATCCGGCAAAACAACTCATCTCAAACCCCAAGCAGCAGCCATCTGGTCCCTCCTCGCACATCCCCCAGCCTCATCTCAGCTCTTGACCCGATGACAGAAGAAGTGTCCAGGCTTCTGCTGTCTGCGCGCCCCACCACCTGCTCTAGTGACCCCATTCCCTCCCACCTTGTCCAGTCTATTTCTCCAGCTGTCCTCTCTCACATAACTGCAATCTGTAACCTCTCTCTCTCCACTGGGATCTTCCCATCTTCCTTTAAACATGCTGTTATAACTCCCTTACTGAAAAAGCCCACTCTGGACCCATCCTGCGCTGATAACTACCGACCAGTCTCTAACCTGCCCTTCATCTCCAAACTCCTGGAACGCTTGGTCTACTCTCGCCTAATCCGCTATCTCTCCGCTAACTCTCTTCTTGACCCTCTGCAATCAGGTTTCCGCACCCTACACTCCACGGAAACGGCTCTAACTAAAGTCTCCAATGATCTCCTAACAGCTAAATCTCAGGGCAACTACTCATTGTTGCTTCTTCTGGATCTCTCTGCAGCGTTTGACACTGTTGATCACCAACTTCTCCTCAGCATGCTCAGCACCATTGGCCTCCAGGACACCGCTCTCTCTTGGTTCTCATCTTACCTTTCTAACCGCTCCTTCAGTGTCTCATTTGCAGGTTCTACCTCCTCTCCTCTTCCTCTTGCTGTCGGGGTTCCTCAGGGATCCGTTCTTGGTCCTCTCCTCTTCTCAATCTATACAGCCCCCATTGGACAAACCATCAGCAGATTTGGCTTCCAGTACCATCTCTACGCTGATGACACCCAATTATACACCTCCTCCCGAGACATCACTCCTGCTCTGCTACAAAACACCAGGGACTGCCTGTCTGCTGTCTCTGACATCATGTCCTCCCTGTATCTTAAACTAAACCTCACTAAAACTGAACTTCTAGTCATCCCACCATCTACTAACAGACCTTACCCTGCCCTTTCTGTCTCAGTGTGTGGCACCACCATAACTCCTAGGCAGCAGGCCCGCTGTCTTGGGGTTATACTAGACTCTGATCTGTCCTTCACCCCATATATCCAATCCCTTGCCCGATCCTGTCACCTGCACCTCAAGAACATCTCCAGAATCCGTCCTTTTCTCACTGTGGAAACAACTCAAACTCTCATTGTTGCTCTTATTCATTCTCGTCTCGACTACTGTAACTCCTTGCTTATCGGTCTCCCTCTGTGCAAACTCTCCCCTCTCCAATCTGTCCTGAATGCAGCAGCCAGGCTTGTCTTTCTTTCCAGCCGCTATACTGATGCCTCTACCCTGTGTCAGTCACTGCACTGGTTGCCTATCCAGTACAGGATACAACATAAACTCATCACTCTCACTCATAAAGGTCTCCACAACGCTGCTCCTCCCTACATCTCCTCCCTCATCTCTGTCTACCGCCCTACCCGCTCTCTCCGCTCTGCTGATGATATCAGGTTACACTCATCAATCATCCGAACCTCCCATGCCCGTCTCCAAGACTTCACACGTGCGGCACCAGTTCTCTGGAACATGCTACCGCGGGCAATCAGGCACACTCAGAACTCTCATAGCTTTAAAAGGGCCCTGAGAATCCATCTTTTCACTCTGGCCTACCAGAATCCCTAATGCTAACACCTTTCCCCCCCTCCCCCCACACTCCCTAGCACACTCATCTAATTTTCGGCACTTAACTGTATATAGATGTACTGTTTGGGTGTCAGTTTCATCCGAATTCTACATAAAACAACCCCATATTTATGTCACATGGCTGGACCATTGTAAATCTAGCACTTCTTACCCTTCGTCTCACCCATACACCCTAATAGATTGTAAGCTCTTGCGAGCAGGGCCCTCTCACCTTGTGTCTCATCTGTAAGTAGCTTTTCATTGTGCAATGTATTTCTTTTGTCTGTACCTACACCCTCCAAATTGTAAAGTGCTGCGGAATATGTTGGCGCTATATAAATAAAGATTATTATTATTATTGTCCGCATTCAGTGAGGCCGACACATTTACTGTGCAGCGTCTAATTGTTAATAAAGCTTGAAATGGTGAATTGTCCCAATCACTGTGATTAATCACCCTTCCCCAGTATCAGCCATGTTTCAGGTCCTCACTGTCTGGGGAAATGGCTTCATGTTGCTATTCTCACCTGATGCATCAAGTCCTTCATCAGTTATAACATGAAGGGGTTTTCCCAACATAGACATTTCTGATGTCTCCACAGCGTCTCCCATAAATGTCTGATAGATGAGGGTCTCACCTCTGGAGGCCTCACCCGACCCTTATGGAGATGGGGCCACTGAATCCAGGTGGGGAATGAACAGAGAGGGGCCACATGTACAGGGGTCTCTCCATTCACTTCTATAAGACTTACAGACACAGCCGAGCGTGGCCCCAAGAGGTGGGGCCCTCATCTATCAGACATTAGGGAATATCCTGTGGATGTGTTGGGAACACCCTGTATCCATGTGGTGATGACTCTGAGTAGCTGCTTCTCCTCTGCCCCCAGAGGTTCTGTATGTCACATAATGTGGCCCCTGTAGGATTTGGGGTCTCTCCTTTCTCCATAAAGCCGCCTGCAATACTAGAACCTTCCAGTTCATCCAGTTTTCTCCTATTCTCATACACAGCGTTCCTTCTCCTGAATCACCCACCAAGGATGGACACGGACAGGAATGAGGTCAGCAGAAGAATATTAGTCCTCACCTTGGAGATCATCCACCTGGTGACCGGAGAGGTAAACTTCTCTATACTTCTATCATCTTTATTATCTAACAAATCAATGATAGAAGAGAAAATCCATAAAAGGAGGAATCCAGTGTCCTGTGTAAGAGCTTCAGGAGCTTCCAAAAAATTAATTGAGCAGCGGAAAACCTGCAGATCAGCCCCCAGTATGGTGAGTTATGTATCATGGGAACCAATGCAGCCATAGTAATGTTATAGGAGCAATGAGAATGGTGAGTCGCCCATTATACTGAGGAGGAGAGGAGCCAAGGGAATCAGATGGTCGGGTTCAGCCCGGAGGAGACAAGGGAATCAGATGGTCAGGTTCAGTTCTGCCCGAAGGAGCCAAGAGAATCAGATGGTCAGGTTCAGCCCGGAGGAGCCAAGGGAATCAGATGTTCGGGTTCAGTCTGGATGAGCCAAGGGAATCAGATGGTCGGGTTCCGCCCGGAGGACCCAAGGGAAGCAGATGGTCGGGTTCAGCCCGAAGGAGCCAAGGGAATCTGATGGTCAGGTTCAGCCTGGAGGAGCCAAGGGAATCAGATGGTCAGGTTCAGCCCGGAGGAGCCAAGGGAATCAGATGGTCAGGTTCAGCCCGGAGGAGCCAAGTGAATCAGATGGTCGGGTTCAGTCTGGAGGAGCCAAGGGAATCAGATGGTTAGGTTCAGCCTGGGGGAGCCAAAGGAATCAGATGGTCGGGTTCAGTCTGGAGGAGCCAAGGGAATCAGATGGTCAGGTTCAGCCTGGAGGAGCCAAGGGAATCAGATGGTCGGGTTCAGCCCGGAGGAGCCAAGGGAATCAGATGGTCAGGTTCAGCCTGGAGGAGCCAAGGGAATCATATAGTTGGGTTCAGTCCAGAGGAGTCAGGAGATCAGATGGTTGGGTTTAGCCTGGAGGACTGGAATGTTTTCATTATTTTGACATTTCTATAGAGACAGGCTACTAGTTTTGTAGCTTTTCTCTCAAAATAACCCTTGTATTCCAGATGTGGAGTTAGTAGAGATCTATGCAGCGGTTCCACAATCTTCTTCCTACTGAGGGAGTAATACTGGAATCACATATAGAGACTTCATTATCATATAAACATAAAAAATTTAAATGGTTCAAGGACAGAAGAGAGAATGGTGGAAGGTTGTTGTTGCAGATGGTTCAGATGTGATTGGGTTGCCAAACTAAAGATGAGGTAGTGATTGAGTGGCTAAGAATCAAACAGTCAAACACATGGGATGCATATACTGTATCAATGTAATGATTATATTTTATTATTAGCATAAAGTGTAATGCTGATTACACTTTATGTAAGTTGCATCCCAAAAAAAGTACTTCATGCCTCATGGATAGAGTCTTAAAAGGTTATTTCCCGGAAGCAAATCCTCAGCTGATAAATGTTTCCTGGCAGATTGTCCGGTCATGTACAAAGGACGTTTAGGCACAAACATAGGAGAACATCTACTTCAAAGGTAAACTTGTAGTGCAAAATTTACTGTGATCTTTATAATAAGTTATAAACAAGGCTTGCCGACCATAAGCATTTCCCCTACAAGGTCTTCAGCTTTACACTTCTCTGCCAGAGGAAGTTATCAGGGGAAGTCCACGCGTGTCCTGGACGTCTCTCAGTGCAGGAATATTATTAGTTCTAGTCACGAGATTTCTGGAGATCGGTCAATGATCCAGGGATTTCTCTCAATACACAGGATTACACAGTAGTGAAGAAGACGTCAGGTGACTGTGTGGCCCCCCAGCAGCTGTCCCTGTGTGTCAGGAGGATGGAGCCGGGGCCCCATCATAGAGCCTCCCCCCGCACTCACTGATACGGGAGAGGGACAATAAGCAGAAGATCCTAGAACTCACCAACAAGATGATGGAGCTGCTGACTGGAGAGGTGACACTGCTGCTGGGAATGCTGGGACATTATACAGTAACATCACTGGAGGGGTCTGGGTGATGACCGTATCATTTTGTGTGTCAGGTTCCTATAAGGTGTCAGGAGGTCGCTGTCTATTTCTCCAGGGAGGAGTGGGAGTATTTAGAAGGACACAAGGATCTGTACAAGGACATCAAGATGGAGGATCTGGAGGATCACCGGCCTCTTATGTCACAAGGTAAGGAGATAGAGCTGGGTTATCTTGCCTATTACTTTGGGTACAGGACGGAACTGGCGGCCATGTTGGAGATTCAACGGGAATGTGTCATCAGAAATAACCTATTCTTTATATCTTGGAGGGCATGAGAGTTAGTGCAATGTACCCTAGCTTGCACATTAGATACTCAGGCTCAGATTGGGGGTAGTAGCTGGGCTTTATAGTTATGAAAAACCAGAAAAGAGCAGCACAACCAAAAAATGCAAAATAAAGTGATTTTAATCACCTAAGTCCATACATGCAACGTTTCAAGCTTGAAAATGGCCCCATTGTGGGGTTGAAACGTTGCATGTATGGACTTAGGTGATTAAAATCACTTTATTTTGCATTTATTGGTTGTGCTGCTCTTTTCTGGTTTTTCATAGTTTGGAGGATTTGGGTCATACTTCTTGAGCTTTGCACACCACCATTCTTTTTGTTTTTAGGCTGTGCTGTATCCTTTGCCTTTTTTCTTTTTTGATTTTGGGTTTTATAGCTGAGACAGGCAGGTGATGAGCTGCAGCTGAATGAGTACTGATGCAGTTGTTAACTGCTGCAATGCTGGACAGCAGACAGAGCAAAGCCCAGATTCCACCACTAGGACCAACAGGAAAGTTACTGACACAGGAGAGGCAGGGAAACTTGTGGATCGTGACAAGCAGCTTAGATACAATGACTTCCTTCCATAATCATATACAGAAAACACAATTAAAATATCTCTAATCATAAAAAACAGCCGAGAAGAAAAGTTTGTGCATCATTTTCTGGGTTTCATTAGTAAAATTTCTTGGTGACACATTCAGTTTGAAGGGGTTTTTCACAGATTAATTTTGGTTTCCTCTGTTAGATGCTGCAGAACGTAACAATTTTTCATTTGGAAATAAAACACTGCCGTGTCTACATATTGTGATTACATACATGCTATAGACCATTTGCTGTTCTTCTTATTCTGTCTCATATTTACCACCTACTGTGTCCAGTCGTGGTTGTAACAACTCACCAGATCTGCTCTATGGCCCAAACCAATTAAATGTTTAAAGAACTGAGCGCAGGGAGCAGGTGAGCCAGTATGATCTCCATATACACAATCCGAAAAAATAAGTCACAACAATCCCAAATGGCTGATACAAGAGAGAAGACCTGGTCATTCAGAGTAGAAAGAATGGAGCGGTCTTACCATATCCTGACAATAATAGGGCAGGTCTGTCTTCTTAGTGGCCGCCCATCAAAGGGGATAATAATCAATACTGGTGATCCATCAGGTGGTGAGGAATGGGGACACTTTCTGGCCCTATCAAGTCCCTGGCAGACATCGATAACGTTACCCTAAATTCCTAATCCCCGAGTAACTTCTCTGACAAGGGTGACCCTGTCCAGAACCTTTCCCTACTTGAAAAATGCCCTAAGATGCCTTTATTATTGCAGCCTTTCCAATAGGTTTCTAGTTTGGGGTCGACTTATGAGGGAATTTGCTTATCAAAGAAATAGAAGGAAAAAAAATCTGTAAACTTCCCATTGGTGTGTTTGGTTTGGCATAGAGAAGTGTGTGTGGTGCCTCACTGTGCATAAGCGAACACACCAATTGTTGGTTTTTATCTATATCTTAAAGGTTAATTTTTTTCATCTCCTCACATTGCTTTCTGTCATCTCCTCCATTGTGAAGGGTCAGCTCCCATAAACTGGTTGGGTTGCATTCACGAACTGATGGGGGCCATAATGCAATTCCATCAGATGAATGTAGCCCTATGAATACACTTGGGGCGACCTGTATGAATGGGGCTGCGCCAGATTTCTGGCGTCAAAAAGCTGTAGTAGACCAGTTCTATAGATTTATTAACAGGTACACTCCAAACTTTGGTCTGGTACACTTTATAGCGCGCCAAAGTTTAGGGGTATTTTGGGGGTGTTGCTGCACATTCGTAGATGTAGACACATTTATGATTCTTTGATGCCAAAACTTTGGTGCCAAACAGTTAGAACAGCCAGACCAGGGTAAAGATGATGCCTGAGCCAGACTTGTGGTATTGGCTCTACACTGCTCTGTATGTATGACCTGCAGAAGAACAGACCAGGGTAAAGGTGATGCCTGAGCCAGACTTGTGGTATTGGCTCTGCACTGCGCCTGTATGTATAACCTACAGAAGAACAGACCAGGGTAAAGGTGGTGCCTGAGCCAGACTTGTGGTATTGGCTCTGCACTGCGCCTGTATGTATAACCTACAGAAGAACAGACCAGGGTAAAGGTGGTGCCTGAGCCAGACTTGTGGTATTGGCTCTACACTGCGCCTATATGTAATAATAATAATAATAATAATCTTTATTTATATAGCGCTAACAAATTTCGCAGCACTTTACAATGTAGAGGGTATAATTACAGACAAAAACAGACATTACACAGTGAACGCTACTTACAGGTGAGACCAAGGTGTGAGAGCCCTGCTCGCAAGAGCTTACAATCTAAGAGGGTGCCTGGGGGAAACAAAGAGGGAGAAGTGCTAAATTTACAATGGCCCAGCCATGTTTTATAAATATGGGGAGGTTTACATAAAGATTTGGTGAACCGCCACCATGAATGTACATATATATACAGATAAGTGCCTGTGAGTGCCCTAGTGTAGGGAGTGACAGGAATGTGTGTGATAGCAGGTGTGGGGTTAGCCATTAGTGTTTTTGGTAGGCCTGCCTGAGGAGATTTGTTTTCAGGACACTCTTAAACATACGAAGGCTGGATTGTGCCTGTGGTACGTGGTAGCATGTTCCAGAGAATGGGTGCAGCACGTGCAAAATCTGAAGACGGGCATGGGAGGTTTCGGATGATTGTAGTCTGTAGTTTGATGTCCGTAGCTGAGCGGAGAGGAGGGCAGGGTGGTAGACAGAGATGAGGGAGAGATGTATGGGGGTTGCAGCACTGTGGAGAGCTTTATGGTGAAAGTGAGTGAGTTTATGCTGTATTCTGTACTGGATGGGCAACCAGTGGAGCGTAGTGACACAGGGTAGAGGCATCAGTATAAGCGGCTGGAAAGAAAGACAGCCTGGCTGCTGCATTCAGGCAGATTGGAGAGGGGAGAGTTTACAGAGGGGGAGGAGAGATAAACAGGGAGTTACAGTAGTCAAGACGAGAGTGATAAGAGCAACAATTGAGAGTTTTGATGTTGTTTCCACAGTGAGAAAAGTACTGATTCTGGAGATGTTCTTGAGGTGCAAGTGACTGGAGCGCGCAAGTGATTGGTATATTTGGGTGAAAGACAGATCAGGGTCTAGAATAACCCCAAGACACCGGGCCTGCTGCCTAGAGTTATGGTGATGCCACACACTGAGATGAGAAATAGCAGATGGGGGTTGGTTAGTAGATGGGGAAAAACAAGAAGTTCGGTTTTGGTGAGGTTTAGTTGATAGATAGAGAGAGGACATGATGTCAGAGACAGCGGACAGACAGTCACTGGTGTTTTTGTAGCAGGCAGGAGTGAGGTCACGGGAGGAGGTGTATAACTGAGTGTCATCAGCGTAGAATGGTACTGGAAGCCAAATCTACTGATGGTTTGGCCAATGGGGGCTCTAATAGATTGAGAAGAGGAGTGGACCAAGAACTGACCCCTGAGGGACCCCAACGGCAAGAGGGAGAGGGGAGGAAGTGAACCTGCAAATGAGACACTGAAGAAGCGTCAGAGAGGTAGGAAGAGAACCAAGCGAGAGCAGTGTCCTGGATGCCAATGGTGCTGAGCATGCTGAGGAGAAAGATGGTGATCAACAGTGTCAAATGCTGCAGAGAGATCCAGAAGAACCAACAACGAGTATTTGCCCTGAGATTTAGAGTGTGGAGATCGTTAGAGACTTTAACTAGGGCAGTTTCTGTGGAGTGTAGGGGGCGGATACCTGATTGTCTAGGATCCAGAAGAGAGTTAGCAGAGAGATAGCGGATCAGGCGAGAGTAGACCAAGCGTTCCAGAAGTTTAGAGATAAAGGGAAGGTTAGAGACTGGTCGGTAATTGGCAGCACAGGATGGGTCCAGGGAGGGTTTTTTTAGTAGGGGAGATATATTAGCCTGTTAAAGGAGGATGGGAAGATCCCAGTGGAGAGAGAGAGGTTACAGATTGCAGTAAGGTGAGAGAGGATAGCTGGAGAAATAGACTGGAGAAGGTGGGAGGGAATGGGGTCGCTAGAGCAGGTGGTGGGGCGAGCAGACAGGAGAAGCCTGGATACTTCTTCTTCTGTGGTTGGGTCAAGAGCTGAGAACACACTAGAGGATGTACAGGGAGGGACAGGATGGGTTCTGCTTGTGGTTTGTGATGAGATGTTATGCCGGATACTGTCAATTTTGTCTTTGAAATGAGTGGCCAGGTCCTCAGCACAGAGGTCAGAGACCAGGGCCTGAGCTTTGGGCCTGAGAAGGGAGTGGATGGTGTCAAACAGGCGTTTTGGGTTGTTGTGTAAGGTTGAGATGAGGGAGGTGAAATATTTTTGTTTGGCGCTGTGAAGGGCAGTGTGATAAGTCCTGAGCATGAATTTGTAGTGGAGAAAGTCTGCAGGTAGCTTCGACTTTCTCCACAAGCGCTCAGCACACCTGGAGCATCGTTGCAGGAACCGAGTCTGAGACGAATGCCAAGGCTGCGGGCGTCTGACTCTGGTGGTGCGGTGTGTGAGTGGTGCCAATATGTCCAGGGTGGTTTTGAGAGTTTCGTTGTAATGTTTGACAGCCAGGTCAGGACAGGAGAGGGAGGAGATTGGGGGCAATGAGGACTGTATGGTGTCTATGAGTTCCTGGGTGTTAATGGAGCGGATATTTCTGAATGGGTGAAGGGCAGGTGTGTCCAGAGAAGGCTGAGAATTGATAGTAAACCTGCAGAAGAACAGCCAGACCAGGGTAAAGGTGGTGCCTGAGCCAGACTTGTGGTATTGGCTCTACACTGCCCTGTATGTATGACCTGCGAAGAACAGCCAGAACAGGGTAAAGGTGGTGCCTGAGCCAGACTTAAGGTATTGGCTCTACACTGCCCTGTATGTATGACCTGCAGAAGAACAGACCAGGGTAAAGGTGGTGCCTGAGCCAGACTTGTGGTATTGGCTCTACACTGCCCTGTATGTGTGACCTGAAGAAGAACAGGGTCATACATTCTGGCACATTCGATACTACCTTAAAGTGATTTAGGACCGGTCTATCAGCGCCAGAATTCATGCATGTTGCCCTTGATGTTTATGCCGGGAGCTATTCCCATCATATTCACATAGCATAGAGCCATGATGGGATGTGCAAACAGCCAAAAAGCTGGAAGTGATGAATGGGCTCTGCCCGCTTATATGGAGCAAATTCTTTGATATATCATAGTCCACAGTATGGGGGGGACAGCTAAGAGTAACCTACCAAACTAGTTCTGCCAATATTCACAATTGGCTTTCCTCCTAAAATGACCCAAACACAGGGGAAGAACCCTTTTCTCCATAGCCTCCCTATACCGCCACAGGAGGCATCTGACATTTAGCTTCAAATTAAAAAAAAAAATCCCTCAAATCTCTTTTTCTAGTCCCTTCTGTCTCGGTCTCCTCATCTCCCTAACTTGATATCTGTAAATTGGATAAAGGTTGGATATTGTGATCTGTCTTAATATTTCAGACACTTTTGGATTCTCCAAAGCAGTGTCCACGTTCCTCCTCTCTGCTGGATCCATTTTCTGGCTTTGGCTCAAAGAAATAGACCTAGAAGAGACATGACGCTCTCCAGCCTTTGGGGAGGCGTTTACACATGGGTCTTGGAAATCTACCTCTCTAGTAGTGGATCCTGCAGGGAAAGGAGAAGGAAAAGTTCTTCCCTTTTTATTTCCTTTGAGCCCCAAAACTTGCCTTCTCCTAAACGGAACCCTTAGTGGAGACAGTGGGGATCAACGATCTATAGCGTTCATCACCACAGGAAACCGCAAACTTTCCTGCTCTTAATTACTACTATACAAAAAGAAAACTTCTCAGTTTTATCTACTTCCTCTTAATGGATCTTTCCTAGTTAAAAAATCCTATACACCTCTCCTATCATATCAGAGAACCACTAAGTGTAACTACTAAATCCTTCGTTCACTCAAGTAGATACAGGAGCCAATATAGAAGTACTCAAAAGCAACATCTGCAGAAGGTTTCCTAATAGGAGCTGTGCACTGGCCAAAATTATACATGTTTCAGAACACCCTTAACCCCGAAACAAACGTGGCTTCATCAGGAGTCTAGGGGTGGTGGCGAGGTTTCTGCCCGAGAGCCGCTCTATAAAGGTATCTACCATACATGCTCAAGTATAAGCCGACCCGAATATAAGCCGAGGCTCCTAATTTTACAAAAAACTGGGAAAACTTATTGACTCGAGTATAAGCCCAGGGTGGAAAATGCAGCAGATAAGTAAGTGATGCCCCTTCATTAACCAGGACAGACAGCTATAGTAAAGAGCAGCAACTACAGGACTTGGTGTCACTATGTAGGAAATGATTGTCTCCAGTAAGTAGCCACATTACACACATACAGCTCTGCTACAGCCACATTACACACATAAGGCTCAACTACATGCACATTACACACATAAGGCTCAACTACATGCACATATAACACACACATACATGGCTCTACTTCAGCTCATCCTGCAGTGATCACAACCAGTACTGCAGAATTCTGTATACACTGAGCAGCATCACTGACTTCCCCCCCCTTTTCCCCCCTCTGTGTGATATCATCACCGGTCCTGGAAGTTTCTTAGTAGTCCCATCACTCCATGTGACATCACAGGTCCTGGAAGCACACAGCAGTCACATGACTCCATGTGACATCATCACAGGTCCTGTAAGCACCCACCAGTCACATGACTCCCTGTGACATCATCACAGGTCCTAAAACACCAT
>JAODAL010061380.1:0-20352 GCA_025379985.1 Phyllomedusa bahiana | reverse complement strand
TACCCCAGATGACCCAAATTTTTCGGGCCCACAATTAAAAAAAAGTCCCGGGGGAAAAGGAGTTTTCAAACCAAACCTTTTTTAGTTTTTTGGACTTTAACAAAAAACCCTTTCCGGGGCCCCAAAAACATGTTGCCCCAAACCTGTTTAAACCCCCAAAATTTTAAAAAGTCCCGGGAAAAAAGGATTTTTTTTAAACCCAAAACCTTTTTGGGTTACGGGAAATTTGACTATCCCTGCCCCTGGGCCACGCATGACCCCCTTAAACCCCTTTTTTGGCCCACAAAAATCAAAAAAGGGTTCCCAAACTATGACTTTTTTTTTACAGGACTCTCATTTATTTAAAATTTTTTGGTAACTGACATTTTTTTAAAAAAGTTTTTAAAATTGGGGGAAAGTTTTTTTTATATTTTAAAAATTATTAACCATTTTGCTTTTTTTTCAAGTGTGAAAATTTTTACAAATACACCCCTCCCGAGTTTTTAAAAAGGAAATTTTTTACACGTGTAAAAAGGTTTTAAAATTGGAAAGCACACCCATAAGTAATAAAAAAAGCCCTTTAATCACCCCAAAAACACTTCTTAGTTAAAGAAGACATTTCCTCCGGGTTCTGAATGTTTTCGGGCCCCCAATTTAAATTTAAAATGGTTTCTTTTATTTTTCCAAACCCTTTTTTCCCATTAAAATTGGGGAAGACCCCCCGGGAAAATAAAATGGTGCAAACCCCCATAGTGACTCCACCCCCGAAAATTTTAAGCCCCCAAAATTTTGAAATTTTTGTGCCCAGCCCTGGCCCCCTTTTTTGGGAAAACACAAAATTTAAACCCCTCACAGAAATCCCTTTTTCAAAATCTGTTTTTTTTAGGGGAAATTTTTAAAAAGTTTTCCTAAATTGCCCCTAACGGGAGAGCCAAGTGCTGCCCGTTAAGCCTTTCGGTTAACACGGAGGCCCGTCCCGGGGGCCAGACTTACCCTATCTGAAACACCTTCTAAATTAAACGGATAAAAAAAGGTATTTTTTGGCACCTATAAATTCCCTGTGGTGACAACAAAAAAAGCTGAAATTAAAATTTTAAAAACGGGCAAAGTAGATCTTTCAACAAAGCTTAACTAAACCAAAATAAAAAAAAAACACTTTTGGAAATTATAGGGAAAATAATATAAGGTATTTTTTGGCCCCTAAAAATTCACTGTGGTGACTACTAATTTGCTTATTAAAAATTTAACTACAAAAAGTAGCTCTATGAACAAAGCTGATGACCAAAAGTGAAAAAACCACCTGTTAAAAAGTATAGGGATATAAAAGGATTTTTTGGCCTATCAATTCACGGGGGGGTGACTAAAAAAATTGCTGTTTTCAAATTTAACTAAAATATCTATAACAAAGTTGACTGACCAAAAGTAAAAAAAAAACCCTGTCTAAATGTTACGAAAATTAAAGGTTTTTTTTGGCCCCTATCAATCATGTGGGGGCTACAAATGCTTTTTCAAATTTAACTAAAAGGTCTCTATAACAACCCCCGGGGGGCCCAAAAAAAATAAAAAAAAAACACCCGTCTGAAATGTATAGGGATTAATTAAAAGGTATTTTTTGGCACCTATCATAACCGGGTGATAAAAAATTTGCTTATTCAAATTTAACTGCAAAGTGTCTATCAACACATTTGCGCCAAAAAGGAAAAAAAAACACTTCTGAAATGTATTGATATTTAAAAGGTATTTTTTGGCACCTTCAACCGGGGGTGACTAAAAATTGCTGGTTTTAAAAATTTAATGCAAAGTAGTCATAACAAAGCTTTGGGGAAAAAAGTAAAAAAAAACACTTCTGAAATGTATTGGATAATAAAAAGGTTTTTTTGGCACCTTAAACCTGTGGTGACTAAAAAATTGCTGTTTTAAATTTTAAATGCAAGGGTGTCAATAAAAAAAGCTTTAGGGGGGCCCAAAAAAAAAAAACCCCAATCGAAAGGGATTCGGATAATAAAAGGTATTTTTGGCACCTTTCTTTCCCTGGGTGACTACAAAATTCTGTTTAAATTTTAAAGTGAAAGGTGCCTCAAAAAAAGCTGTATGGCCAAAGTAAAAAAAAATCGTATAAAAAGTATTGGGATAAAAAAAGGGTATTTTTGGCACCTTTCAATTCACCTGTGGTGACTAAAAATTGCTGTATTCCTTTTAATAAAAAGTAGCTCTATAACAAAAGCTGTCTGCGCCAAAGTGTAAAAAAGCACGTATCTGAAATGTATTCAGATAATACAAGGTATTTTGGCACTTATCAACTGTGCTGAGACTACTCTAAATGGCTGGATTCTAATTTAAACTGCAAGGTGGCTCTATCAACAAAGCTGGAGATGGCAAAATTTGAAAAAGAACACCTATCTGAAATGTATACTGATAATAAAGTGGAGTTTTCCAACTAACAGAAAGAGACCTGCAGTTACTAGAAGATGTGTATCCTAATATAAGATCAGGGCTGCCCAATATCCAGGAAATATTTCAATAGAAAACTGTTAATATAAGCTATTGCAGTGCAATGTCTACACTAAGTCTTGGTGAACTATATCCAGTTATTCTTTAAAGAGCTTGTCTGTGTTCGCCCGCGGACCCCCCCCCCACCCGTTCCACCCGGTGACTTTACAGCGGTTAGATGCTCTCTTTAAAATTTCTCTACCTAAACTAGATAAAATCTTCAAATCTCTGATCTACTAAGTTTGTAAGGATCACAGCTAACAGGAGAGCTTTCTCTGTGAAGAGAAACAGAATAATTTCACTGAGCTGTTTGCTGAGCTGTTTGGACAGAGGCAGAGCGGCACGTGCCTACTGCTATGAGACGCTGATAGACCACTGATCATGAAACAGGAAGGGCTGTTCTAATGTAAAACGACGTAATTGTGGATTTTTCCAGCCGATCGCAACCATTACACACCAGTCATGAGGCTTCGCCACACACATCTAACCCTGCTCTATTCTGTAAACTGATTTGCTGGCCGTCAAATGACAGGAAGCCCCGGGAAAATGGCGCAATATTAATAGATTATGCACAGATTTTAACCTAAATTATCGCGTGTTTCTAAAAAATCCGATCAACGAAAAATACCTTTGCCAATTTCAACTTTGTCGATAATATCGCTTAACCCCATTCTTTGCTTCTTTCTTTTCTCCATGCTCATTTGTACAACAAGGAACAGACAGGTTGAGTCACTTTAATCCATGTCAACTGCTGCAAGTTGATTTAGTTATTCCAACATCTGATAGGTGCCACAGGAAAAGTTACAGGTGCTGTTTAATTACACAAATTAGAGAACATCACATATTTTTCAAACAGTGCCAATCTTTTGTCCACCCCCCTTTTTATGTTGGTGTGAATTATACCCAATTTGGCTTTATGACAATTCTTTTTTGGATTTTCCCCCCCCTTTGAAACAAAATTAAATAAAATTTATAATAACAAAGATTTTGTGATTCCCCAACCCATTTTCAGAAAAAGAAACAAGTATTATCTGAGAGAAATTGCGGGTGCCAATACTTTTTGGCCACCAAACTGTATATATATAAATAATATATACAGTGTTATATCTTAATGTGGGTTTTAAATCAATACCTGATTTGCCTTTTGAATCTTATTGAAATCTGAGAGCACAGATTTGAATTTCTTTTTCCTGCTGTTATTACTAAGTGGTTGCAGACTATCTTTGCAACATTTAATTGGTACCCTAGTGTCTGCATGGTTAAATTGTCTTGTGAGTTCTCTATCTTCTGTAATACACTCTTTTATGACTTAATAACAATCCTCGCTATTGTACTATCTGCCTGGTTCCATATACCCGGGGAGAATTGATGGCCTGTGATCTCGAACAACGGTTGTTTGCATTCTAAAACCTCACAACAGAATGTACTCAGGCTTTGTTTTCCTAATAATCGGAGATGATTGGCATCCACTTGTAAAAATGTATTACGGTCTTCATCTTTTAATTGAAGGCTGCTCCTTTATTCTGCATAATTGCTGTTACCCAGGTTGTTTATACTTTTAAGGCACATTCTCCCACACTCAACCCTCTGACCTTTCGGCTGTAGAGACAACAGGAGTCCTGGTCTGTTCATTTAGAGAGGGAAAAATCAACTACAAGGGGAAGTTCTTTGAAATAAACAATGCCTTTCAATCAGAAAGTCAAAGAGAAGCGTCATATAATGAGAAGTGGATAGCAGAAAATAATGAGCACACTGAGAGCTCGTCACGTTAGTGCATACTTACCACCATGCCAGCCTCTTGTAGCCAGTACTATTCTAAATGCCATTGTCTATGGAGACAGACTGGTGCTGGAATATGGATTCATTCATATTTAGTTTGAATATAAAGACATAGGACCTTGTGTATGAAAACTGTCAAGGTTTAAAGCTTTCTTTCTTGCCCATAGCAACCAATCAGAACACCCCTGTCATTTTTTCAGAGCACTGTATGAAAGTAAAGGTACGCTCTGATTGGTTGCTATGGGCAAAAAAGAAAGTCATAGACCTAGACAATTTTCATACATGTCCCTTACAGAGAATTTTAAAAGGACAGGAGGGTATATTCCTGGACATCAGAAAGTTATTTCTGAAAGGATGACTTTATCTTGGTTTATTTGAATATACAGCATGCAATTAAAAACAGCATAGATTGTAAGCTCTTCCGAACAGGGCCTTCATGCCTCGTGGTTGATTTGTTAGTAGGTTTGTTACTATGTCATTTTTAACTCTGCCTATACCTGTACACTTTGAATTGTACAGTACTGCAAAATATGTTGGCACTATATAAATAAAGATTATTATTATTAATTCGCTTAAAAATGACATCAGCCACTTACAACGAAAAATCACTTTATCTTGTCACATGTCATATATCTCCCTGTATGAAACCAGTAATACAGATGTAGCAAAGCTTAAAAGGGTTTTACCACAAAATAAATTTGATGTGGGAAGCTTGCAATTTAAAAAATAAACATTTTCACCATTCATCAGTATTAATTAGAATTCTGTACCATTTTTGTTTTAGCTGCTATCCTACTGATCCATAGTTTACAACTCATCTCCAGGGGATACGACCACCGACAAGAGCTCCTTAATCTTGCCGCAAATGCTCAGACATTATCTCTCCTCAGATCTTTTTTTAACTAGAGTGAGCACACTGTGGGGAAAGCCATGGTGATATCAGCCTGCTGGGTCACATGACATGCAGTTCAAACAAATCATACAGACCCCTTTTGAGCAAACTGAAAGCTGAAACTGGATAAAGGAGGTATGAAATGACTTTGTGGCAAAACCCCTTTAACAGATGTTAACATTACATTGACAAGCCTTTAAAGGGTTTTGCCACAAAGTAAAATTGACGTGGGAAGCTTGCAAATGAAATAACAAACATTTTCACCATTCATTATTATTAAAAATTCTGCACCGTTTTTGTTTTAGCTGCTCCTTAAGGCTATGTTCACACGGCTTAAAATGGGACGTATTTCAGTCCGTAATTACGCACCGGAGTGCGCAAATTATGACTGGAATACGTCCCAGTCATTACGGTAATCCACAGTTCTCATAGAGAACTGTGGATTACGTCTCCTCTCCCTGCTCGGCAAATACGCCGAGGGGGGGGGGGGGGGTTAGTGATATGTGAATTACCAGCTGCGTATACGCGCCACTGGTAATGAATGTCTATGGGCCAGTGTGGTGCCCCGCCCCCCGCACCCGCCCCGCCCCCCTCCACACGGCGTAATTGCGGAGCGTAATTACGCCCTGCAAATAAGCCGTGTGAACATAGCCTTAGTCATCCATTGTTTACAGCAAGTCTCCAGGGGATACGACCGGGACTGAAAGCTCAAACATCACTTCTCCTCTCAGGCAGCTACTGAGTGTTCAAAACCCAGGTGCTGTAACCCTACTCCTGTCCTCTTTACTCCTTAGAAATTAGTCAAACAGTGCAAATAAATAAAAAAGAAACCTCAATGAGGTATGTGCATTGATAAACAGAAAAAAGAAACAACACAGGTTTAGTTCCTCCAGGGATTTGAACCTAGGACCCTTGTGTTGTGAAGCAAAAACATTACCTCTTAGCTACTCACAATGCTTTACATAAATAGACCTTTCTTTGACTACACAGAGGAAAGGCGTGTTGATGTCATCCTGCTGGGTCACATGATCTGCAATTGAAACACATCACACACACCCCCTTATGAGCACACAGAGTTGAAGAGCTGGATGCAGGAGGTATGAAGAGAGATTGTGGCAAAACCCCTTTAAAAATGTGGGCAAAACTAAATAACTATTACCAACTAAACCGCTGTTTTGATTATGCTTCATTGCAGAGTTAGAGTAGTTCTTATCTCCTGACTGTTTACAGAAGGTTTAATAGGTTACTGACCACCTCTCTCTGCTCTAGCAGACCTGGCCAGGATGTTAACATCACTCTCTTCTGTGTCTTATCAGCAGCACAGGGGCTTGTTTATCTTTATGTCAACCTGTAACCCTTTAGAGCTCTATAGCCTTGTTCCCTGCTGTTTAAACCCCTCCTTCATCAATGTATCTACAAACAGGCTCAGCTCAGAATAGTAGAGCTGATATACCGATCACTGCTGTAGAGCTACCAACAGCCAGAACAGGAAGTGGGAGCCTGAAGCTGAATGTGAAGAGCAGGCTCTGTGAAATAACCAAATGGGACAAACCCCTTTACCTTAAAAATGAATACATAATGATACTGTGAAGCAGAAAGTTATCTAGACTTTTTCAATTGCTTTTTTGGGGGGATTTAAGATCACATAACATGATACAGTAAGATTTTAATCCCTTAACGACACAGGTCATAAATTTACGTCCCAGTGCCGGTAAGGCGATGTTCACACGGCTTATTTTGGGACAGATTTCATTCCGTATTTCGCGCCGTACTGAAATCCGTCCCAGTCATTACGGTAATCCACAGTTCTCATAGAGAACTATGGATTCCGTCTCCTCTCCCTGCTCTTGAAATACGGCGAGCGGGGAGAAAGTGACATGTCACCTGCCCCAGGCAGGAAGTAGTGAAACCGCCATTTTTGTATACCCTACTGTATTGTTTTTACAATGCAATAGGCTTTATAAGTGATTGCACCCCCTAACGGTGAAGCACCCTAGGAGGACTTGATGTTAAAGTAGAAAAAAAACAGAAAAAAATGTTTAAAAGTATAACCCCCCCCAAAAAAATGTGAAGTTCAAATTACCTGCTTTTGCCATTTCTAACAAAAAACAAAAAAATAAAATAATAATAATAATAAAAAGTTACACATAATTGGTATTTCTACATCCGAAAAAAGTCTGATCTATTAACCCCTTAAGAACTAGGCGTTTTTTTTTTTTTGGGGTGACACGTTCATTTTTCCCTCCTCGCCTTCTGAAAGCCATAACTTTTTTATTTTCCACCTACATAGACACATGAGGGCTTTTATTTTGCGGAACAAGATGTACTTTCTAATGGTGTTATTCACTATACTATAGAATATACTGGGAAACCGCAAAAAAATTCCAAGTGGGACAAATTGTGAAAACAAAATTTATTTTCGCCATGTTTGCAGGGGTTTTGCTTTTACGGCGTTCAATCTTCGGTAAATATAATGTGTTATCTGTATTCTACAGGTTGTTACGCATCCGGCAATACCAAACATGTAGGGTTTCCGTAATGTTTGGTACTGTAAAAAAATTCCAAACATTTTCTATTTTTGAAATTTGAGCCACGGCGCCATTTTGTGCGACCAATAACTTTTTCGTAATAACACCTACGGACATCAGTGAGGGGGAATTTTTTGCGGGCTGAAGTGTACTTTTTATCGCTAGCAGTTTGGAATGCATGCGACTTTTTTGATCACTTTTATTCCATTTTTTGAGTGACGTAAAATGACCAAAAAACACAATTTTGGCGTTTGGAATTTTTTTCTTCTGCGGTGTTCAGCGTACGGGATAAATGATGTTATATTTTTATAGATCGGACTTTTTTGGACGCGGCGATACCAAATATATGTAACTTTTTTATTATTTTAATGATTTTATTTGTAAAATGGGGAAAAGGGGGTGATTTGAACTTTTAATACTTTTTTTTTTGTACTTTAAAACTTTATTTTTTTTTTTTACTGTAACATTTAGTCCCCCCTATGGTGCTTGACCACTAGGTGGCGCGATTGTTAATACAACCTAATGCATTGCATAGGCAATGCATTAGGGTGTACAAAGATGGCGGTTTCCCCACTTCCTGTCTGCGGACGGAAGTGGGGCAAACCGGCCAGGGTAAGTGACGGGAGCCTTCACAAGGCTCCCCACCACCATGCCCAGTCGTCGGATTGGCGCAGCCGGTGCCGATGACCGTAACGATCGGTGCCGCGCACCGATCAGCGTTCATTCAGACGCCGCGGCCATCTTTGCTCGCGGTGTCTCATGGGTTTTAAACAGCGCCAGCGGGCGGAGCCACCCGTCGGCGCTGTTTACTGCCGGGTGTTAGCGCGATTAGCCGCTAACACCCGGCGGCTGTGCGGGGGGTCGCGGAGCAATCCCCCTGCAAAGCCCCTTAGCGGCCCTGGGACGTACTCATACGCCCAAGGTCGTTAAGGGGTTAAAATATAATATAACTATCCGTACACTGAACACTGTAGAAGATATAGATTTTTGGTCATTTCAGGTCCCCTAAAAATTAAATTAAAAGTGATCACAAAAGTCACACCTATCCCAAAATGGTACCAATAAAAAGTACACTTAAGGCCGCAGAAAATGCACCCTCACTCGGGTGTATAGGTGGAAGAGAAAATGGCGCTGCGTAGGGATGAGCGAATCAATTCTAAAGAAATGAAATTCGCTTAGAATTTTAGGAAAAATTTGATTCCGAATGAAGCTGAAGTTCATGGCGATTCGTGGTAACAAATCTAATATGGCCGTGAGCACATGGCATGACACGGGGCAAAGAACTATAGGAGGAAGAAAGGAACACCCTCAATGACATGTGCAGACAAGAAGCCAATCAGCCAACCAGCCAGCTTCTGTGATGTCACAGCCCTATAAGTAGGGCAGCCATGTTAAATTCTGGTACCTGTCACTGTGTCTCCTATGCAGAAGCATCTCTATGTAGCAGCACTAGATTGCACTCTGTGCAAAATACTTCCAATTTTCGAGGAAATACAGCCTCCTAATGATAGAAAAAGTAGCATCTTGCTATTGTGTCTGGCAGAGTGTATTATATGTGTGTTACATGGGAGGGGGGAGCAGAATGTATTATATGTGTGTTATATGGGTGGAGGAAGTGACTGCCCAGATCCTTCACCTCAGGGCTGTCCCTGTCTCAGTTTCACTTTCAGTTTCACACAGCTTGGGGGGAGTATGCACATAGAGCACAGGACAGCCAATCACAAAACAGGGGACATGTCCCACATGGGGGCATGTCCTATGCAGGGGGTTGAACTAAATACCAAACTGGCAATCATGGAAAAGGGGGGTGTGGCCCGACCCCAGCCTGCAGTTTTAGGTGAAGAACACACAGATTAAGGCATGTTCACACGGCTTAAAATGGGCCGTATTTCGATCCGTAATTACGCGCCGAAGGCGCCAATTTATGGGCGCAATCGGCCCATTCTTTACGTAATTCACAGATCTCCTAGAGAACTATGGATTATGTCTCCTCTCCCCGCCCGGCGAAGCCCCGGGCGGGGAGATAATTCACATGTCACTTACTAGCGGCTTATCCACGCGCCGCTAGCATGATTGTCTATGGGCCAGGAGGTGGGGGGGGTCGTCGGGGCGAAGTGCCGCCGCCCCCTCACTCCCCCGCTCCCGCCCCAGTCCACCACGGCGTAATTGCAGGGGCGTAAATAACCCTCTGCAAATAACACCGTGTGAACATAGCCTTAGATTAATGCTGGCTATATAAAATTATTAGTCAATACATAAAACCAATAGCAAAAGTGCTTATTTTTACTGTCCCCATCATTACAGATATGATCTTTGTAGCAAGAAAACCCCTTTAAAGTTGTCAAATAGTGCACTAAAGCCACATATGGAATATCTCTAAACACAGCAGAATCCGGAGAATCATTGTTAATAGTTTCCCTAGTAACATCTACTGAATACTGTCAATAGCCAGTTGAGATCATGGAAACAAAATAATATAAAAGCAACAAAGAGGAAATTAGATAAAATTCACCTCCACTTTGCTTTGATGTTCTTTGAAAATCATCAAAGAGGTTAAAAAAAACATCCATGAACAATGTTTTGAATAGTATATGGGGTGTTTGTATCTTAAAAGAGATCATTTATGGGGGTGTCTAACATACCAGCCCCTCAAAGCTATGTCAGAACAGAACTGGTCCCATAAAAAAAATCTGTGTTGCTAATTTTCTTGAAACTGTGAAAACATTTTACAACATTTCTTTAAACATTCTTATTATAAAAGAATTGATGTCAGTCTGACAAATAATAGAAACCTTAAAGATAACATAAAAACAATAGAAAAACGAACTGTCACAAAAGGACCAGTAACGAATAACTTGATAATAACAATCATGGATAGGTCGGACATAAACAAATAAAATTTTGTTAGAATAAAAATAAAACAGCTGTTATGAGATAGAACAAAAATAATTATTGTACTACACTAGATTTACAGTAACTAGAAGATAATCATAGATTCCATAGAGATTTTCTCTTTTTACAGACATGTGGAGGGTCAATTAACGTCATTTCACAGGCACAATTGAGATGTAATTATGCTTCTGTATAACCTCAATTATAGAGGGGGGATTAGTGTTCTTTCCAATTGAATGCAATAGCTGTTCTGGCTGCTATAGAGAGTGTGAAAAAGAATTGTGCGTATGGAATGATGTTGAATCACCATAAACCCAATATCTAAAACTGCAAGTTCAGGAAGATCAAGGATAAAGGAGAGATAATAATTTTCTGAGAGAAGATTAGGAGATTTGAATTCCAAAATTTTTGAATGACTGGAACACCCCCACCAGACATGTAGCATGGGGCCCTTGTTTGACCTCACCTCTTTCCAACATTGATCTGAGGAACCAGGGAACATCTAGCAAACCTTGTAGGGGGGTATCAGTACCACGCCACATGGTTGATCTTAATCATGGTTTCTTTAAGGTTTATGCATCTCGATAAAGAGTAAGAGATGGTTTTGCTTTTGTCCGTTAATCATAGAAATTGGGAGGATAATTCCTTATTTCCCATTTTAACATAGTCGGAACTTTGGAGGTGGGCTCATTGGCCAATATTGTGTTGGAATGTTATAGATAGGCCTTCCTCGAAGCCTTTTTTTGCAAAGAGACAGTGTGGGAAAATCAGGATGTGTGGGTTGAGGTGGGTCTGGCCATTTTATAGTTTGGAGCAAAAGACTGTTATGAGAGGATGTTTTCATCCTGAAACAGTTGGTCCATTGTGAGGATAGCCATTCTTCTGCCATAGATTTAAATGTTAGGGCATATTATTCCAGCATTTTAAAGATTCAAGGATATTATCTTCCTTACGAAGGATGATCCAATTTGTTAGGTATGACATAAGTTAACCAAGGTTTAAGTAAGTCTGTTATTGACCTAAGTGAAGTAGGTTGGGCAAAGGGCACCAAAGTAATGAGGATTAAGAGGTACTCTAGGGGTGAGGGTGTAAATGAATGAAATCTATTAGAGACCACATGTTAGAATCAGATTGGCGCCTAAGTTAAAGGCTGCCTCGACGCAAAATAGAGCGTTGTAAGCAAGAAAATTTGGGACCGCTATTCCTCCATCCTTATTGCTGAGGAACAAGAGGGTCTCGGTTTGAACTCGGGTCTTTTTCCCACACCAAATAAAGGTAGAGTAAAGCCTTCCTCAACACCTCTCCTCTCAAGCTTGACAAAGGGGGCGTGGTAGCTCCTGAAACGTCGCGAGATGTAGCGTTGTCTGAGAGGAGAGGTGTTGAGGAAGGCTCTCATAGCATGGACGCTGACTAAACCGAGTCTGATACAGATTGGATCTCCTTTGCCGAAGTGCAGTGAAAAGGAGTAACCACAGGAACAACCAGGTGAATGTGTTCTTAAAGAATGTAAAACCATGGTGTGAATTTTGCATATACCTGTCATTCAAGTTTTTATATAAAGTTTGAATAAAGTCTGACGTTTTAATATACTACTGAGGATTACCTTGTAATATATCCCGTAGGACAACATTGTTCGAGGTGATGGCTTAGTGCAGGTGGGGACCTGCAGCTACTTATAAACCTGTGTTGTTCAAAATAAAGGAGCGCTGCAGAATGAAGAAATTGTTTAATGTATTGCCAGTGACACCTGTCGAAAGCTTTTTCAGCGTCAAGTGACAAAAAAGTCAACACTGTGTCCGATAATCCTGGCAATTTGTACCAAGTCCAGCAATCGACGTGTCGCATCTCTGGCTTGGGTGACCATGGACAAATCCAGTTTGATCTTTTAATGTATAAGATTGGGTAAACCCGTATTAAGGCCGGGGAAGCAAATATTTTTGCATAAATCTTAATGTCTGTATTCAATAATGAGATTGGACTAATAGTTCGCAGTGTTGTCAGGTTTACCTGGTTTCGGGATTGTTGCGATAGTGGGCAAATAAGAGCTTTGTGCTTTGGGGGATCACGGGAAGTGGCAATATCATTACATAAGTCAACTAAATGGGGAGAAAAATTTCTGAGAACAAGCATAATACTCTTTTGTAATCCTCCTGGTCCAGGGGCTTTATTCATTTTACTATTACAAATGGCATGCATCAACCTCTGCTAAGATATTGGATAACTTAGTTTTTCTAAATGAGTGGGGTAAGAGTCATCACGTAAGATATAGAGGTGAGGAAATTTCTTATATAACACAGTCTAGAGGGCCGGAATATTTCTCGTATGAACGAACGATTTAAGAGATATGGCGTAAAGGATGCGCATTGTTTCAGCATATCAAGTGTATTAATAGTTTATTACCTGAGGAGGTGGAAGTCAGACGGGTGTATACAGGATTTAGCGTACTGAACTTTAAATCATCTGGCTAGTAGTTTTTGTGGGTCCTGTCTCCTTGTGGTAAAATTCCCATTTCATTTTACGAGATTAAATTCCAGTAATTCTGTAGATTACCAAATACGTAAATCATACCTTAGAGGAAGGCTAAATTATTCAGTTTAGACGCCGATGGATAATCTTTACAAACCCCTCCAGGTTTTTTGATATTACGTAATATTTAATTGAGAAGAAGATTATGGTATTTCATTATATCTACAAGCTAGTTGAATAAGGATACCACAAATAAATGCCTTTATGGGGCACACCAAAAGCATTGAGAGGAAGAAGCATCGTGAGTATTAAAGTGAAAATAATCTTTAAGATGTGAATTAATTTAAATAGGTGACATTTTCTGGATTTTTGAGGAGAAAAGTGTTTAGTCTCCAGAGGGTTTTCTGAGTTGTTTTGGTTACGAATTCTCAAGATTCATATCAACTGGGTGCGAGATCAGACCAGTGTAAATGAACCGATGTCCAAGGAGAGAAGTTTGTGTTAGTAAAATTTATATCAATTAAGAAAAAGTCAATACTGGTGTGACCGAAAGGAGAGGAAAAAAGGATGATAGTACCTTTCTGGGTAATGGCAAATAACGCCAAGGATATCGAGAAGCTCTTTCCTCTATAAGAAAGAGTAAATCAGTGTAGATTTCCCTCCAATCTAGAGCGTCTATGTCATTTATTTACCACTAAGTTGAAATCACCACATACAATAAGTCTGCCTTTTTCTAAACGAATCTTTAGCTGTGGAATGACTTTTCAGATAAAAGTAATTTGATTTTCATTATGCTAGTATAGTCGTAACAATAAATGTAAGGTTTGGCATTAATTTCCACTAAATCAATAATAATGTATCGACCTTCTGGATCTAAATCTTTTGGTGTAAATTAAATGAGATTGAATTGTCTGACTTAAATATTGCGACGACCCCTATCCTTTTTAGGAGGCGTGTGATTGGAAGATGACGGGAATTTAAGCATTTGTTCAATCTATGTGCATCAAGGGGATAAATAAATGTTTCTCCTGTAACAAATAATATCAGCTTTGGATTTAGTTACATCTCTCCACAGCAAAGAGAGCTTAAGTCGGGAGTTTAAACCTTTCACATATGTAGGTCCAAAACATTTAACGACATAAAATTAGATATATAAAAAGTATGAGGACCGCAATACTAATCAAGAAATGCTGAAAACGCTCAAGAGATTGCAACAAAAATATGGGAAGCAGATAGAAACAAAATCTACGATAACTATAAAAGTTTCAGAAAAAACTTGAGAAAATAGAAAAACATAACATTACAAGATAAATGTAATTTCCTTCAGGAGAAACACAAAGGAGCAAGTCCTGCCTTGGAACCTGTAAAACAAGAAAACGCTGAAAAGCAAAAATGCAGAGGCATCTTCTCCTGTCATATATCGAGTTAGGAATTAAGACAAAAAGATACTGAAGAAGGATCAGTCTGTCAGGATTTGAACGAAAGTCTGGATTGTTTTTACGACCACAGAGGTGTGATCAACTCTGGACTGATGGTTTTTTTGGGGCTGACTGGCGTCACATGGAGCAAGCAGGTTCCAGCTATCTTATAATAGTACAAACTTTCTTCCGGCGATTGCAGTATATTGAGAGCCTTCACTAGAGATTAGTAAATTTGAACGGAAATCCCCATCTATAAACAATCTCTCCTTGTCACAAGAATCTTTGTGAAGGGTTGGAACTGTTTCCGCCTCATCACGTAGCTGCTGATAGGTCAGGCGAAAATTGATATAGCTGAAAGTTGCTCTGGTAGGACTCCACTTATGCGGAGCGCACGAAGGAAGCCTTCCTTTATAATCTAAAAGTGGATGCATGCAATTGTTTCCCCTTGGGACTTTGATGAGGTAAATTCCTCGACTTGGGGAGACTGCTGGATCCGTCATTATGAAATCTTAGTTTAAGTGCAAGTGGGGAAGGGTGAGTTCCCATTGGGTCAGTTATGTAAGCATAATTCATCAGGCATAAACTTGATTCATACCACGAAAATCACGATATTACACCTATGATCTGTCTTCAAGGTCGCAAGACTTTGTTGGAGAGACTTTTTACCTCCTCCTCTATAGCATCGATTAAAGTTGTTATGGGAGTTTGCAAATTCTGCCATTTCAGATTCCAATATGGTCTGTTCTCGTTGCTAAAGTGAAAATCCAGGTTTAAGTTCAGACATCCTATTGCTTCAAGTCAAGTGGAGTGTGGTGCGAAGGAAGAGAAGAGCTGCTGCAACCATTAGTTTTATGGTTTTAGCGCTCAACAGGGTCTTGCTGAACAACATCTACAGATTCAGCCCTGGAGGAACAGGAGCGCGAGGTGACGGATATTGTTGACCTCTTTTAGTAGTGATGCATCATCATCCTTTGTTCAGACCAAGAGAGTAAAAAATTCAGGAAGTTTGGCAGGTTTTGTTTCTCGGGTTTTTCTTATTTGTGGCCACCCATAAATGATTCCTTTCTTCTAATAACGGATCTGTGAAAATGTTTCGCCAAATAAGGTTTGGATATCGGTAGAAATGGTATATAAATAGTGCCGTCAACCCCTAGTTGGATTGGTTTAGGTTGATTAAGTAAGAAAAAGGTACAACTCAAGGGTGAACAATTTCAGCGTTATTCCTGAGGCTACAGAGGAAGATATACAGTTCTTTAGAGAGAGTCACTAAATGTGGTTTGCATGCGGTGGTTTGCACTGAGTGAATCGATTTGTGCACTGGGATAAAAGGAGTAGCTTTTTGTAGTGAGTTAGTTCATGTCACTGAGACAGTAATTGAACGTGTTGATAAATCTCATTAGAGCACGGTATAGATAAAGGTAAGTCCCAAACACAGATAAAAGTATAGTGACAGGTTTTGAAGGTAAAAGAAGCAAATATCCCTCTGATGAGTGCGAAAACTCCCTTTGTCCAACTGAAAGCAGACAACTTCAGTAACACAGGAAACTCAGCTGACAGGATTCTTAAATGTCTAATAAGCAGACAGTGCCTGAATCAACCTCAGTTGATGGAAGACTTATTAAGAGGTTGATAACTTCTGCAGGTGGATAATAGTATGTCTAGAGAGTCCATACGAGTTATAGGTAACCACGTTGGTTTGTTCAATACTAGTAACAGTAATAGGGTATAGCTGTGAGAGCTGGCCCATTGTATATAGACCCAGTCTCCAGGAGAGCTGACTCAAGACTGTCAGGTCTGTATTTAAGCACTGGGGCCTCTCAGCACTGCAAGTTATGACCATACATGCCAACTCTCGCGTTTTTGGCGGGGGGAGGTCCCGCTATTTGGGGGTCCCCCCCGCCCACCGGGGAGTTGCATTACTCCGCCGCCGCCAGCAGGCGGCAGGGGTTCTTTAAATGGCTGTCGGCGCCGGAGTAGCGCTTGGAGCGCTACTTCTGGTGCCGCCGGTCCGTTACCCACGTGGCGGTGGAAGGCCGGGCGCAGGGTCCGCTCCCTCCGCCAGGAGCCCCTCGCTGTGCAGGGAGGATACAGAGGGATCTGTTCCATCTCCTCCCCAGCTGTAGTCCGGCGCCGGTGTGTGCGCCGCAACATACAGGTCAGCGGAGCTGGGGAAGTGCCGCGCGGGCTGCCGGGGAGTTGACGTGCGGCTTGCTCACACTTCCCCCTCGCCGCTGAAACGTCCGAGCGGCCGTGCTGGCAGTGGAGCCGGTGATGTACGTGGATTTGATTATTTTATTTTTATTAGCTATATGGGGGGCTCTGCCTGGCAACAATGGGGAACTACCTGCAACAGAGGGTACAGTCTACCTGGCAACAGTAGGGGACCATCAATCCCGTCAACAGAGTGGGGCACTACCTGGCAACATTGGGTGGCACTACCTTGCAACAATGGGGGCACTACCTGGCAACAGTAGGGACATCAAACCTGGCAACAGAGGGGGCAATACCAGGAAACAGAGGTGGCACTACCTTGGCAACAATGGGGGCACAAACCTGGCAACAAGGGGGCACTACCTGGCAACAGAGGGGACACTAACTGGCAACAATGGGGGCACTACCAGGCAACCAAAGGTGGCATCTACCTGGCAACAGAGGTGGACATCTACCTGCCAACAGAGGGGGCATCAACCTGCAAAATGGGGGTACTACCTGGCAACAGAGAGGGCAATCTCCTGGCAACAGAGGGGGCACTACCAGTGCAACAATGGGGGCCACTACCTGGCAAACAATGGGGGCACTACCTGGCTACCAAAGAGGGGCTCCTACCAGGCTACAGAGGTGGCAACTACCTTGGCTACCAGGGGGCATCCTACCTGCCTGTAAGGGACACACCTCTTATGGGGAAACTACCTGGCAATAAGGGCATTCTACCTGGCTTTCCTTCCCCAAAGTCAGTTATGCAGTTAGGAGGAGTGGGTGTGGCGTTTTGAGGGGCGTGGCATACCGACAAGATGGCCCGCCCACTACAGTCTAATGCTTTTTCATTTTCAAAAGTTGGCAACTAGTTATGACTGTTGTGAGGTGCACCCTGATGTTTACCAGGGGCCTGGTATGTCAGCAGCAGTGGGGATAGAAGAGCTGGTAATCAGATCTTGTATGCACCAAACTTATGTACCCGCCTGTGTTTGGATCCCTGGCTGATCCAGGTAAAACTCGAGTTATTGCCAGGCAAGCAGAGTAGGAGGCTGAGATGTTTGCCACAAGGGCTTTACAAAGACACTGGTTGTCAGTAATGGCGTGGACCCTGGATATGGGGGAGACTCACCGAAGCCGTGGAGGAAGGTATTACCGACTGCAAATGTCTCAAAGCAGACCCCCTAATAATCTGCTGTTGCTCCTGCTGCCTCAAGACATGTTCGTTTGCAGGGAGAGGATGAAGCAAGAGTAAGCTGCAAGAAGGCCTCTGATCAAAAACTCTGGTAATCTCTGGATGATTTTGATTGTAGATTCTCTTTATTGCTCAGTTCCTTCTTCCCTGAACACAGAGAGGGCAGACTGTGTGTCCAAAAAGAACTGGATATGTGGGCTATATGAGCAGATTTTGGACTGGCTTTCACAAGAGCTCACAGGGGATGTGTCTAGCTACAGTGCCATCCAGGCCACGCCCCATTTTACAACATTTCTAAACTCCCTACTGTTATAGAAGAAAATAAAAAGACAATTAAAATAACGCCAATGTACAGTAAACATATGGTAGATGGTAGTTATAAACAAAATTCCGGCCATTCCCACGGTTTTAAATCAGTGCAGGGTGTTCACAAGCTAGTCCTTTTCATCCAGGTAGGGGAAATTGAACGGCTCCAAGAAGGTAATTTTTTTGTTGGATCATCTATATTGGGGTCCGCTTTACGAAAAACGGGAGGTGAGTTAAAAAACTTTTGATCAAAATTTTTGAACTAAAAACCCCCAAAAATTTTTATTTCATAAGCAGAAAGCAAATTTTTCAAAATTCTATATGCCTTTGATGTTTTCTTAGTTGATAGTGTGCTGCTAACATGTGGGAAAATATTATGTTATTGCCGCGTCAGGTGACCTATACTTTTTTTTTTTTCAAAAAGGTTTTTTGGATGGCAGAGCCAAATAGTGTCTTTTTAGTCTGTTTGAGGGGGCTGCCTCATTGGCTTTTTGAAAACCACCCATCTCCACAGGTTTTTTAAATTGCATGTGTTCAAATAGCTAGTCCTTTTCACCCTGGGTGTGGAATCTTAAAAAGGGTCCCGGGGAGGGAACGTTTTAGTGTTAGGGCCATCTATATTGGGGTCCACTTGACGAAATCGGGAGGTGAGCTTAAGAACTTTTGATCAAAATTGTGAACTAAGAACCCCAAATTTCATATATCATTAGCAGAAATGCATTTTTCAAAAATTCCTATATGCCTTTGATGTTTTCTTAGTTGATAGTGTGCTGCTGACATTTGGAATGTATATGTATGTTATTGCCGCGTCAGTGTGCACCTATACTTCTTTTTTTTCAAAAAAGGTTTTTGGATGTGCAGAGCCAAATAGTGTCTCTTTAGTCTGTATGAGGCGTGGCTGCCTCATTGGCTTTTTGCACTCCACCCATCTCCACAGGTTTTAAATCAGTGCAGTGTGTTCACTAGCTAGTCCTTTTCACTCGCTGAGGTGTGGAAGTCTGAACAGGCTCCAGGAGAGGTAACGTTTTAGTGTTAGGACTCATCTATATTGGGGTCTGCTTGACGAAATCAGGAGGTGAGCTTAAGCACTTTTGATCAAAATTGTGAACTAAGAACCCCAAATTTTCATATATCCTTAGCAGAAATGCATTTTTCAAAAATTCCTATATGCCTTTGATGTTTTCTTAGTTGATAGTGTGCTGCTAACATTTGGTATGTATATGTATAGTATTGCCGCGTCTGTGTGCACCTATACTTTTTTGGATGTGCAGAGACAAATAGTATCTTTTTAAACAACTTTGTGTGGTAAAACTATCTGTCTTACACAGAGAAATTTTTGAACTTTAAAAATTGTACATTTTTAAAAAAATTGTAACATTTTTTTAGAACATTTTGATATTTTTCACAATTAAACAAGGATTGTATGGACCAAAATGTATTATTAATCTAAAGCTCAGTGGGCGACATGTATGAACGGGGCTACGCCAGATATCTGGTGTCTTTACAGCTTGATATCCAGCACCTAATGTGCTTTATAATGCGCCCGATCTCGGGGGGCGTGCAGGAGGCGGGGCGAACTGGAACTGTAGTGAAGCTATAGATTCATAGCTTCACTACGGCATTTCTGGGCGCATTACAGTCAGAACAGGTATACCACTTTCAAAGTGGTATACCTGAGTCCGAACTGTCGTGCAAGCGCTGGAATGCACCTGATTTATGACCTGCTGTATAGCGGGTTCATAAATCAGGCACATTCTATGCCTTTTTTAATCGCATGAAATTTTACGTGTAAATGACAAATTTCATACATGTTGCCCAATGTGTCACAAGAAAACAATCTCTGAATCAAATGGATAGGTAAGAGTATCTAAAAGTTATTCCCACATAAATTGACATGTATCAGATTTGATAATGGGGCTGTGTCTTTTGATCCAAAACTGTTTGCATCCTAAAGGGTTAAAAGGGTTTTGCCATGAAGTAAAATTGATGTGGGAGGCTTGCAAATTAAATAATAAACATTTTAACCATTCATCATTATTAAAAATACTCTACCACTTCTGTTTTAGTTGCCACCTTAGTGATGCATAATATACAGCTCATCTCTAGGTCATACAATCAGTGATGAGAGCTCCTCAGTCCTGGCCGCATGTGCTCAGACATCATCTCTCCTTTTAGTCAGCCAACATCAGTCTATTTCCTGCTTAGTAATAA